>ML781755.1:536945-550766 GCA_009831015.1 Picea engelmannii | reverse complement strand
GCAAAAAACCACTTTCCTAAAAATTTACCATTTTTGCCTGTTTTACCACGTCCTCTTCCAGATCAATTTGTGGGCAAACAGAGACGGATTTTAAAAATCCGAGAGAGGTTTTTTCTCAGGACAGGCTGAAAAACAAAAACCTCTCTCAATTTTTTCAACGGAGCTACGATCCAGGAGAATCGAAGACATATTCGAGGCCTATTTTTCCAGATTTTCAATTTTCCGTTACAGTCCCGATCTTGCAGGAGCTGTCACGGCCAGCTGGGGACGAATTTGGTGAAACTGAAAGAGGTTTTTGTCCAAAACATGCCCATATACAATAACCTATTTCATTTTTCTCCCACATGTCATCATTGAAGATAAAATCATGTCTGATCGGACCCCTATTTTCGCAGAAAACCGGTCCGTTTTTCATGGTAGAAAGCTCCAAATTTTGTGGGAGTGGTGGCTATTTTTGGCGGAGGCAGTTAAACCGACTTCCGGAACTTGATGAGGAGATAAATCCTATTTATTCATATGATTTTAATGTAAACGGGTTCGACCTGTGAGGTTCCGGGACTGGATTGTGGGTTATGCATGACCAGAAGACCTTTTCTTCTCTGTAATTTTTGGATGAGCAATAAGCAATGAGCATGTTTTCTTTCACAGGATTCTTGTGTGGGTGTATTGGTGGTGTTTTCCTCAGTTAAAATGTCTTCCTGTTATCTTTCATTTTGTTTTCAGCTCTTATTATCAGAAGGAATGGTATAGAAGTAGAATTTATCAACATATACTCTGCCTCTCAGCTTGTGATAATCTTTATGTTATTCATCTAAAGAGTCCAGCTTAGGAATTCTTAGCTGCTCCCTTGCCTGGATTTTTCCTCCACTTTTCTTCCTCAAATCAACATCATTAAAATTCATTTCGATCCAAGACGTTCACTACCTTTCCCTGTGTAAAGAACTTTGTCCAGACCTGAGATGTGAATCACTTTTTAATCGCAGACCCCATTTGCCCAATGGCCCTCCTTGCTGTTCCAAACCATCATTTAAAAAACTCAACCCATGTTCTTCATAACTAGCCTAATACCTCTTCAAACAAAGCTATATCAGACATAGAGATCCCTCTCTGAGTCTTGGAGGGCAAGATCCAAGACTCGAAGTGGTTTTGATGTTGCCTCTGTGATTGTCTCACAGCCTTGGGAAAATTACAGAGTGCTAACAGGATCTGTCAGGAGATACATGAGGGTTAAACCCCCAGTGGATAAGGGCAAAAGCCCCGAAATAGATTTGGGTCGTCTGATTAAAGGAGGCCACGTGTTATGATATTTCCCATTTCGGGAAATCGGGAGTCAGGAACTCAGGAGTTCTGGTGATGAGAGATCGGGATGTTCCATGGTGGAAACCCCGAAGCAGTCATAGACCGACCGAATTCGGGAGGCTACGTGTCGAGATATTACCCGTTTCGGGAAATCGAGAATCATGGATTCATGAGTTTCGTTGATAAGAGGTCGGGCTCTCGCCTTGATAAATCCCAACTTATAAATATCGAGATGTTAGCATGCGGTTAAGTCCCGATGAATGGATGAGATTCCTTCGGAGGATCTCAGGGTCTATAATGACTGCCAGATGTGGGGAAGAGACATCAACTTTAAGCCGGGGCGCGAATGCACCTTAGGGTAAGTGGCGAGCAGATCTCAATGACCAAAGTCCACCCGCCCAGATCTACGACTGAGGCTTCATTTCAGAGCCCCCTTGTTGTTCTGCCTTTAGCGGTGAGGGGGGGGTCTGGAATCGAACGTGCAACTCGGGAACGGTCAGGATCAATTTGCTTTGATCAACGACATTCAGGCGATTTCCGGACCCCCCTTGCCATTCTGCCTTTAATGGGGGGGGGGTCCGGAATGGTGTGGCGTGTGAAGTGGGACCCGTCTCCTGTTACGCCACCCACTGTGTCGTGTTTCCCCTCTCGCCACCTGTACTCCGCTCACCCGCGCGACAGGGCCGTTCCTAATGGCCATTTGGAAACCCTGTAGGGACTCGTCCCTATTGGCCAGTTACCAGCCCTGCTGGGGTTCGGAGGTTGCAGAGTCGAACGATTCGACATCCCTGTAGCACCAAGGTGTGAAATACAAAGAGGCACCACGAATTATTTGACTTGTGATCATGACCCGCGATCACATGGGAGCAGAGAGAGAGAAAGAGCTAGCTTGTGCTAGGCATCCGCAGAGGATTCAGAGGCTCTGATTATGCAGAAATCAACGAAAACTGTGATTATGGTAGTGGGTGTGTGACATCAACCCCTCCAAATTTTTATTTTGTTTGACAATTTCACTTTGAAGTAAAAACAAGATTTGTAGAGGATTGTCTTAAAGACATATATTCTTTCAAATTTTATGGACATATAGTGGAATAAATTTGTAATTTATTAACTACATATACTTTAAAAATCTTGGTAAGAATAATGAGTGACCTACGTGGACATCTACTTTTTTAAACATGGTTATTCATTTTAGGGAAAAAATATATTCTCGCAAACTACATGGATTGCACTGATGCCTATACTATATTTTGCGAATTTTTGGATTTAAGCACTATTTTTTATTTTATTTTTCCAAAGAAAAAAATCTTCATGTTCATTAGCTATGAATATACATATTGTTGTTCGTAAGAGAAGGTCTCAAAGTGTGTGAAAAGATCTTCTTCTAACTATTTTTTATTATTTATTTAAATAGAGTAAAACAAAAAAAATGGTGTCATATTTACACATTTCAGTAAACATAAATTTTCTTTTTGATGTGATCCTTATGAAGAAAACGAAAAATCACCCTTTTGAAGAGAGCATTGCGACGATTGTGATTTTTGTCTATATTTTTGGTATTGTGATTTTGACAACATTGAATTTTCGTTTTAGGAGCTTTTGAGAACAATAAATTTCTTAAGTGACAAGTTTAGAACAAAATTATTAATAAATAACAATTCTTAACGAAAATTGACAATTCTTATGCCATTGCAAACTATATTTGTACATAAATCTATTGGTACTAGGTCCAACATATGATGGATATGTGAATTTTGCTATCAATTGTCAAATTTCTCAAGATAACTTTTAGTGTTTTGGATTTGGGGTTTTCGAATTTTGGTTTTGGGATATCAAAAAAATTGTCTCATCTTGGCACTAGTATATATTGGAATTTGTCTTATCACTTGTGGAATTCTGGGCTTCTCACTCAAGTGTACGCATTGGATAAATCAAGTTTCTAATTATTTGAACATGGGATGCCATAGGTATAGCCAAGTAAAGTATGATTGAGGGAGAGACGATTTAGAGGAGAAGGATGAGAAAATTGTGAATACATGAAAAAACAAAGATTAAATGAAGGTGATGAAAGCAATGTGTAGGCACATGGTGACAACAAGGAAATTAGCTTGATAGACTTTGAAGAACTCATCGCTGACATGACTAAAAAATACAGTGTTGATAGTGTCACCATTGGTGAGTCAAAAATGTTAAGAAATGGGACCGACGATGCAGATCGTGTAGTTGAAGATAAGGTAAATGTGATTGTCAAAACTCATTTCAAAGGTAAACATGTCATATTACAAGCTCAAATTTTAAATAGATTCTTAAATCACAAAACTCTAAGAGATACACTTCGATTATTGGGCATTAAAAGTGACAAAGAGGCTAAGGTAAATGAGGCTTTATAAAAAAAAAAAATGCGACCTTGGGCCTTTTCTCACTTGCAAAAGAGTGATCCAAAGATATTGTTGGGCGCATGCCTATTTTGAGAAGGAAGTCTATTTTGGGCGCTGGCCTAATTTTGGAGAAAGATATGTTTTGGGGAAAGATCTGTTTTTGGAAAGAAAGAGCTAATTTTGGAGTGCGCGCAATAGGTGGCAAGAAAGAAACATGTGGAAAAAGAAGGAAAAGTGACGCACATGCAGACAAGCCTAATCATGATAGGGTTAGGTTTTTTGAAAAATATTGTAATGGCTATAAGCCTATAAAGTAGTATAAATAAGGTCCTAGGAGGGTTAGGTTGAAAAGAAGACGAGGAGATTTTACTGAGGAAAAAATGTCAATTAAGTATTAAGAGTTAATTGGTTGGAAAACTATTGATTATAATAAGTCTTGTAGAAGAGTTGAATAAGTTAATATTTGAGGGTTAGGTGATAGGCTGAGGAGCTTGGTGTGATTTAGTCAGCCTCACAGAGGGTTCTGACCCTCATTTTGAATGTATTACTGAAGATGTATTGTGCGCAACACAAGATTTTGCAGTAGAATAAATAAAAGAGCAGAGAAGCCAAGTCTTTGTGGACATAGCTCCACGAGGGGGTGAACCACGGTAAAACCTCGTGTTCTAGGTGATTGCTAATGAATGCTTTACTTTTCTGTTGATCATTAGCTCATAATGAATGGTTAAAGTAGCTCCATCAACATGCATGCATAGGTTTAAATATGAATAAATCATAGAGGTAGATGAATGATTAACAAAGATAATGCATAAGGAAGAAAGAACCCAATCACAATCCCCACTCATTCCTAGACTGCAAACACTTTAGTATTGCAGTCCCCCATAAAAGCTATCTTGGGTGAGACTGTGCTGTGCACCCGGTGCGTGGCGTTGCCTTCTATTTTACCAAGAGGGCCAATAATTTTGAGGGTTTTGTTGGAAACCTGTTTGAGATCTGAACCTGGGTCAACCCAAGAAGAAGCTAACCAACAAATGGTTCCGTTGCCGGCTGGAACTGCACAAGATTGAGTGGACAAGATCTGTGAAAGAAACACGCGGAGAATGAAAGTATAGAAGGGAATGTTCAAGCCATGGAATCCAACGAAGGCAGAGATTGAAAGATGGTTGAAAACAAAAGAACTTGAGTTTGCGCAGAAGGACAACATAAACCCTAAGTTAACACCGTGAAAATATCTTGACAAATACGTGTTTAGCGACTTGCACAAGGTATTTTTGTGTGATTTCCAGCATTTGTTGCAGGAGTGGTTATTGAGGTTAAAGAAAAACCACCCTGTGAATCGGATTAGACAACTGGAGTGGAATCATGTGGAGATCGCCCAGTTACAACAAGTTAATAACAAATTCACGCACGTAATAGATTTATGGTTAGACAATATTGTTGCAGGTTTTATCATCGAATTTGCAGTAGATACCGCGAAGTCCTACACCGCAACAGAGCAGGATTTTCTAAAAGGACTCAGAGGTAGGTGTTAGCGATCAAAATGAACTGGTTTGTTGGGAGCATTTTCATCTCTCTCTCTCCCTGTTTCACTCATTTTTCTTATTAGCCTTTGGCCAGTGTCTTAAACTTCTAGTTTCCTTATCAACTCTCATTGATCATGATTGCTCCAAACCTTTGTTATTCAGTCTTCAACTTGCATTTCACAAATACATATTGTCAATATTTCTTAATGTCTAAGACTAATCCAGCCTATTGGGTTTATGACTTCTTACAAAAGATCTAAGCTTTAGACTCTTATCAAAAGGTTGGGGACCTGTAAGCTATTTCCCAACCCAACCCATAAACCTAGCGCACCAAGTCAGGAGTCAAGACAAAGCTCAAGTCCAAATGTCAAGCGCATTCAACACATAAACTATACAAAGCCCAACTCTAACACCAATGCCCAAACGCGAGTGCCAAGCTCTCCATTTCACATATGTCATTGGAATGCCCTAGTGACTAGAAGCATAATTAAAAGTTATAATCTTCAAAATCCCTATGTATGTGATATATGTCTCATGAGCAGATTTTAAAATAATAAAACACAAAACGCATACAGTTGACAAATGCCCGAAATTGCCGGTGCTCTAAAGAGATGCTCAGCCCGGTGTTTAGTTTGCAAATATAGAGGTGTCAAGTTAAGATCTAAGGCGCTGATGTTGATGCAGGTCATTACACATCAAATGCTAGGTGTCAAATTGATTATACAGTGTAAATATTAAGCTAGGGTCGGATGTTTTTCTGTTATAGCTCGCATTAATTCATGAGCCGAAATCAATGGCTTAGAAGCACCATCATTCCTGTCTCTATTTTTTCTGGGCAGCGTATTAAGTTTTTGAGGAACCATGCAGCAAAAGACAAACAAATCTTGCATTTTCGGGTTGTTCTCAAGCCACAAAGTTATACCCATGCACTCAACAATTGACAATGAAAGAGACTTTGCATGATTCTCTTTCAGCATCTGATAAATCCGTGAGCAGATTGCTTGGTGAGGTCCCATTTCTTCCAGATGCAACTTTAAGAATATTGGAGGATTTGCACTATGATGGTAGATTTGTCAGGGACAGAAAAGAAGTGTTAAGTGGTGATCGAGTTACTCAAGGTTTAAGTGATGTAAGGAGCCTAATCTTGCTACGACCGCCCACAAGGGTTACTTGCTTAGATATCGACTTACAGAGTGCAATGCATAGCATTGAAGAAGTACGGACTAAGGCGATTCATCTGGTAGCTAACAAGTTGTATCCATTGAGCTACCTTTCACAAAATATAGAGGAGTTTGCTACAAAGAAGATGCTATCGGTAGTGGATGGTCTTCACACTGGAGATGGCATGGAAGAAGGGCTGAGGCTTTATAATCTAGCATTGAGGGGACAAGATCGTTACAATTTAATTCGAGACAAACAGATTTCATGTGTCATTGAATTTTCGCAGATCTGTTCATGTGGCTCATGCTTGCTGCGATACAGAATAATTTTGTTTTATGGACAGAATAATTCTCTGCATCTTGTGATAAATGATTGATATCACAGAGCACATAGTGGTGTGAACTAATGGTGTTGAACTGTCAAAGAGATCAGGCTCTAGCAGATATGGAAAGGCATATGAAATGAGTATGGTATGAATCAGGCAGATGTTATAACCCTAAATTGCACCACACATGCTTACCTGGCATCAGGCAAACTCATATCCTTTCTTTGCCAAAACTCTGCTGAACAACTCTTTGAAAATCCTCTTGTGTCAAGGCCCACGCGCCCTAACCCATTACTGTATGCATGTGCACGATGGATGACTCACTACAGCCCGCCTGTACCTAACAAAGCACGAAAAAAAGGAAATTTACCGATGAAACAAAAAGCTATGGGTTAGTTAACTGAAACTCCCGGCCATGTATGGTCGAGGGTTCGTCCAAAACCCTAGCTCCTTCTAACCTATAAAAGAAGGGGTAGGGGTACCATTTGGAGGAGGAAAAAATATAGTGAAGAAACTCTACCCATTTACGTAATCCATTGTCCCAACCCTTTAGCCTTTCCTCATGCCAAAGGAGATTTAACACAAAGCAGTTGAAGGAAAAAAGAAGAGGAGCCCAGGATCAGGTTCAAGGAGCGGTGGCCGGTCTCAACTTTGATAGTAAGTTGATTCACTTTCAATAATAAAATAATACTTTTCCCGTCCCAATGCATGAATTGTCTATGGTTTGGTTAATTTATGCTTGGTTTCTAACCCTTGAGTAGAGAAGTAGCATGCATTCATAGTTGTTGTTTTTCTTGAGTGCAGGTTATATGTGGAAGGAGCAATGTAAGCAAGTAATCGAAGAGCAACGGAGGATCTACATCGAACGTCGGTAATAAAGTTAGTGGTCCTTTTCCATGCATTTACTATGAAAGAGGGGTTTAAATCTTAGGTTTTAGGTAAAAAAATAGTTTCTTTTCGGTCAAAATTTGCATGCAAGTCTGGCCCTAGTTTGCTAGTCCGTAGGGTATTTTTCCCAACAACATAATTGGCGACCATACCGGGGAGAATACTCTTTAGGGTTTCTGGATTTATTTGAGTTTTTGGGTAGTTTAAAGATTAGGTTGTCTGTTTTTCTTTTCCGGTCTTTTTCTATAAGGTCTGAGCTAGCAGGGAGCCTGGTTTTCCATACCAGTTTTTCTTGACTTTTGCTTGATGGTAGTTGTCGAGACACACAGAGGTACACGCGGCCTGCAGAAGGCCTACACGCGTGTACCCGCGCCCTATCCTCTTACAACCCACATGTGAACGCTAGATGTAGGGATAACAATAGCGTGTAGGAATTCAGAGAACCTTAGAGGCAGTCCTCCTCTTCCATGTCAGAATTTCACATTCTCAGGGGGTTTTTCGGAAGCCTGTCTGAGTCTTGCTGGTTCACAGTCTTATCTCAGATTGTCTTTTTTCGCCTTATTATTCCTTACGTTATTTGTCTTTTCTGTTAGAAAGAGAATACAAGCCTTCAAGGGACCCTGGTTATCAATACCAGAGGCCTCCTCCTGGTCTGGACTGCCTGTTTTCATTTTTTTTCTTTGAATTTATACATACACGCGGCCTGTACAAGGTCAGCCCGCGTGTACACGCTTCCTATATATGCTCAGCACGCGTTTGCACGTGTGCTGTTTTAGTGATAGTCGCGTGCTTGACAAGCTACTTTTTGTTCAGGGTGGGGCAGTAATCCCCTCCTTTGATAAGAAGTATTCCTCTCAGGTGTTTGAGTCTAGGTTTGAATAGTCAGTAGGTTAGGACATCTGACCCTTAGCCTGCTTTTTCTCAGTTGATAGTTGAAAAAAAATAAAAAATAAAAAATAAAAAGATTTTTTTTTATGGTTTTTAGACAAGCGTAAGAGTCTTTGTTTTCTTTATTTCCATTAAGTGTATTTGCTCTCATTCTTTGCGATCTGTGCTTTAAGCCAAAATTTGTTTTTCTTGGTTTTGTGCTTGTCGATATTTTTCCTTTGTTGCTTTACTAGCACTTAAATAAATAAAAAAATCTCTTTTCATTTTCTTCTTTGGTTGAAGAGTGTGTTTCTGCATCATTAGCTAGGGAGAAGTCTTCAATTTTCGTAAGTTTTTTGCAGCGCATTTAGAGCATAAGTAGCTCGTAGTCGAGCGAAATTCCTTTAAGTTTGCTATATAAAATCTTAGAAAAATTAAAAAGAAAAAGAAATCTTTCTTTGTGAAAAGTTGTTGAAATTTTGCATTTAGTAAAAGTCTTTTGTTTCCATATTTTTCATTCATTTTTGCTTTCGTCTTTACACATCATCAGTTTCACCCTCATACCCCTTGACTTAAGAAAAATCCTTAAAAGCAACGTTAATTTAAAATCTACTAGACTTTTTGTTTGTAGGGTTCACAAACTAGTTCAGAACTAGGGCCTTGGATTAGGTTGGAGAGGAAACTCTCCAAGGCCATTCAAAACCAAACATTAGAGTCTGCGATAGGGAGTGTCTAAGTCTAGTTTCATGGAAGTTATTTGGGACCCCCCTCTAACACAGGGGATAAACACGAGGTCACGTGCGGAAAGGTGGCGGAGATAACCCCTCCAAAGCCAGACCAATCGTAGTGGAGAACACATATCGAGGGCTTGTTTTGGGATTCCGTCATTTGCATTTTCCATGGGGCTTCGTGGGTCTCGAATCCATTCGAGGTCCTCAGTTGTCTTCCAGACCATTTTCTCTCGATACCCTTGACAAGTTTCGGGCTTGATACCCTGCTCATTGTAGTCTACCCGACTTTCGACTGTACCCGCCTGGTGATTGTTCGCGTGTTGGCAACCTAGTTGCCAATCTTTTTAGGGACATACACAGGTGACTGCGGGGGTATACCACGATACCTAGGACAGACATCGGGCCATTCTTTGCAGAGTATACCCAGAGGGTGCTTCCATATTCGAGTTGCACTTGCACCGGTAAGTTGCTCTAGTGTTGGTTGTTGTAACTGTTCTTCCAAATAGTTTAGTGATTGCTTGTCTTATCTCTTAGGGGATTCTTTTTAGTGTGTGTTACTTTTGAACGTGTAGAATACCTTAGCGTGTCTTGGATATTCTCACACAGTGGAGGATCCGGAGCTCTGCCGGTCACAAAGGCTTCTTGGCCTGCCGCCGGTTACACTGGAGCCACCCCCGCCACCATTAAGGCGAAAGCTAGACCAACAAGGGTCTTTTGAAGCGATCGGGTTACAAACCTTTGTGCCTGAACAACTCCCGGAGGAATCAACCGCCAATCTTGGCTCGGTTGAAACCCCAATCACTGATTTCTTGGCACCGTTTATTGTACCGATCCAATTTCACGAACACCAGTCAGTGCCTCAAACAACTATGGAAACACATGCTGTTACTTCTTCTGGGAATTATTCCATTCCCACCATAGTTGCTACCACATGAGAATCATCTCCTAACTTACCACCGTCGGTCCGAGCCACCATGGTCTTGGCCGCAACTATGTCACACAGTGGACCAAACCCGTCTATGGCGGTGAACACAACCCCCTTCACACCTAGTACGACAGGCCCTCCGTCCTCATACGGTATGCCTAGTTTGGGTACAAGTCCTGCACTAACCTACTCCACTTTACAGACTTTGGGTCTAGGGGCAGAAAGCTCTAATGCTCCTCTGTAAGGTCAACTTGGGGGCACTCCTATCCCTTTTAACGCTTTTCCTTACGCAGGAGGTCATATCCCTCCTTCATCCCCTTCGCTTGGTGGTCCGCATCAACAGTCCACCGGGAAACCTACACACACTAGTTTATTTGGAGCAGGGAGTCAAGGAACACCTGCGCATAGTATGCCGGTAGGTTCGACACCGTTTGTTTGGAACGAGACGTTTGGTAACAACACTTTCTCATCAACCGCTTTCCCATCTAGGGGCAATCCCATTTTTGGACAGTCTACTCCTGCGCAAGGTACTATTCCTAGGCAGGGGGCACATATAGCAGAACCTTGGAACTCAAGACAAGGATCCGTTCCCTCCTCTGGAATGCCATTCTGGGGTAATTCTTTCAATAGTCAATGGAACCCTGGACATACCACTATGCCTCTCCCATCTGGACCGACATGGGGTAATCCTTCCCAAAGTCCTTCGAACACGATGTATGCCCAACACCCTATTTCCTTTATGGGAAATCAACCAATGATGTCTCCACAGATGCAAAATCCTTATGCTGGTCAGGGCCATGGTTTCTACCAGAATCCGAGCCAGCAACCAAACTTTTCCTGGCAACCTGGTGCCAGTTAAACCCCAAGACCCTTTTTCCCAGGTTATCAGCAGCAACCCAAACTACCATTCCTGGAAACGTTACACTTACCAGATTTGACAAGGTTGTTAAATGATCCTATTTGTCACGATCCACATTGGCCTCCTATGCCAACGAAGTTGCCTTCGAACATTCCAAAGTTTGAAGCCAAGCCTAATGAAGATCCAGGTGATCATGTGACTACCTTCCATCTTTGGTGTTCATCTAACTCATTGAAAGATGACTCCGTACAGTTGCAATTGTTTCAACGTACTCTTATCGGGAGTGCCATGAAATGGTACATCGAGCTCGATCGCTCAAGATACTCTTCTTTTGGCGAACTGGCGATGGCCTTTGTTAACCATTTCCATTTACCTGTGAGATACGATGCTGACACAGAGTTGCTCACCAATTTCGAATAGACAACAACAGACCATATCTCTGATCATATCCGAGAATGGAGACACCGGAAGAGTCTAATCAACGTACCCGTCCCACCAACATTCCTGCTTGAGTGGTTCCTTAAGTCTTTGGTCCCACAGTTATCCAAAGACGTCGCGACTTCTAGAGTTTTCTCCGAAGAAGATGCCATCATGAGGGCTCAACAGTTTGAGTTCATTTATTCTCAGTTTGGTTTATTATACAACATCTTGGCAAATGCGCCATGTTCGATACTGGATAAAACTAGATAGAGAGTTGGACCACATGCCGATGGTATTGTTGGTTCAACACAAACCAAGCCCGCTGAGCAGTTGACAAAATAGTTGGAACAATTATCCATACAACACACAACGGCCAGCCAAACTACTGCTTTGGCTGCTCCCCCTACCCAAACGTCGGAAGTACACTCCGTGCAGTCGACTAACCCAAAGGCCCCCCAACAACCTGAAGGGAAGAAAAAACAATGAAAGAAGGGTAAGGGGGATAAAAAACCCATTGATAATGCTGGCGGGGAAAACACGGAAAAATGGAAGGCGAGGTATCCGTGCAAATTGTGTGCGGAGGACCACCCACCCATCTTTGTCCTCGACTTGCAGAGGCCCAAAAGTTTGTCACACAACAACAACAGGCCGTGTTGACTAATCCCTTTCAACATGGGCAAAATTTAACTCAAGCCTCTACAAGAAAAGAAAGGGGCAACCAAGAAACCTGACCTCCTCCAAACAATCCCTCATCCACGAACGTATATATGGTTAGGGGTGATGCTTTCATAACGACTAGAGCGCACGACTATAGTAAACCAAGCGCTTCTGAGAAGGGTAAAGAAGCTGACCTCCCATCTCTTCCTCTACAGATTGAGAAGACGTTGGGAGAAACAATGGCACGCATTTCAAAGGGTGCATTTAAAAAATATTCTCATAACCCAAACGCAAGGGCCGCCCATAATTACTCTGTGGTGGAGGATTTATCACAAACCCCTTGTGCGATGTCTGCTTTGGAGGTCCTCCAAAGCTGCCCTGCTAAGAGGAAAGCCTTGTTAACCATTTTGGGCTCTACAGAGACTTGTAATCCGGGTACCATCATGTTAGATACAATCGACTTAAAACCTCGTCTGCCTTACCACGTAGCGTTTTAGATAGTAGTGGCTCATCCCACGAAAACTTTTACACGGAATATCTTCCGCACGGTGGTCGACGAGGGAGCCTCGACATGCGTTATGTCGTTAGCATGTTGGAAGGCCATTGGCCAGCCCACTTTGTCTCCATCACCTACTCTCCTCACCGCTTTCGACAGTCATTCTTTCCGACCACATGACATCGTTCCTTCTTTCCCCTTGCAGTTAGGAGGGAAGATCGTGTGTGTCGAAGTAGAGGTAGTCGATTCTCCCCTTGACTATAACCTCTTGTTAGGACAGAGTTGGACTTATGCTATGCAAGTTGTGGTTGCTACTGTTTTCCGAGTCTTGTTGTTTTCACATGAGGGTCGGATAGTGACCACTGATCAACTGTCCTTCTCCAGACCTGACCCAGCTTTGGGGGCATCCACGGTCCCAATGACAGATAATCCTCAAACATGTGTCGTTTATGTAGGAGTTGGTTTGTGCCCGTTCTTGATGGGTACCTTTGATTACCCACCTCCTCACGACGATGTCAAATTTATATCTGATCACCATAAGGTTGAGATTTTTCAAGTTTCGTCGTTCCGCACGACTTACTTTGAGGATCCTTGGATTCTTCCTTCCCCATCAATCATGATGGATGAGACAGGGCACTCAGGCATGTCCATGCCCTTGTCGGCCGCTGAAGTAGCGTACTCTTTAGTCCAACAAGCTTAAGCTAATCCTGATCCGACTCCCGCACAAGAGTTAGATCCACTTCTAGAGCCTATTTGGGCTTAGGGTTCTCTGGCTAACGTCGATTCATTAGACTTAGTCTTTCCTTCTGACGAAGCAGTAATCGAAGCAATGACTAGTCCGGATAGACCTTGGGAAGATCTTCATCACAGATCATACTTTCTCCCAGAGTTAAGCCGAATCGAAGCAGGAGAATTCACCGTTACCATGACGGGAGATCAACCATGTCCTATTAATCTCTTAGCTACACAGGAAATTTATGCTGAGGGGAATATGGTGACTATCGCTGAAACCATACCCATTAACATCTCCCGAAACCCTGGCATCGTGGAGAATGTCTTCGTCAGAGCAGATTGTTCCCCCGAAGAGATTCAAATTTACATGGATCTTTTCAAAGAATTCCGCGACGTTTTTGCATGGTCTTATGAGGAAATGGCAGGTATAGATCCAAAAATAGTTGAACATGAAATCACAACGTATCTTGATGCCAAGCCTGTTCGACAAAAACTTCATCCAGTCAATCCTAAGAAAGCAACAACCATCAAGATTGAGGTTGAGAAATTGCTAAAGGCAG
>ML781755.1:488637-502327 GCA_009831015.1 Picea engelmannii | reverse complement strand
GGGGGGGGGGGGGGCGACGACATGTAATGGAGCACCCCTCTGACAGGGGATTCAGGGGCAATGCCCTCGAAGTGAAATTTTGGGAAAAACTGCCTTGTAAAATATTGTAATTTCATAGTAAATCTGGATTGTTCATTATAAGGTCGCAGATCTGACGATAGAAGTTATGTTAGTGTTTTTTTCCTTAGAAGGAAACCCTCTTTTCATGAGGGAATTGTATTGCGGTTGTGTATGTGTGTGAATATTGAATTATGAGAGAGGAGACTATGAGAGAAAGAAGAGGAATCTACAACGATTGAGTTGTAGTTTTTATCCCTTCATTTGTTGGATAATAATAAAAATGAAGGATTTGGCAATTTCTCTAGTGGACGTAGCCCACATTGGGTGAACAACTTATATCTATATCTCTTTTTTACTGTGTATCTTCTATGTTTTATTTTATTTCTTCGTGATCCTATTTTTCTAACAGGTCACTCGACAATCTTTTCATGTTTAAAGAGTTTGAAAAGAGCTTAAAGGAGAATCCAAAGAGTTCCTTTTTTTGTATAGTTTTTACGAGATGGAAAAAGTGATAAAAGTATACTCGGTAATTATTCTCATGTATTTACGAGCATGAGAAAGAACAAAGAATAAGCTCATCTAGATGTCTACTTCATTTTTTAACGAGCTTGAAATAGAGAATGAACAATGCTCGAAGTGTCATCTTCATTTTTAAACGAGCTTGAAACAGAGAATGAAACTGTGCTCGAGGTTGGTTTAATTTTTAAATGAGCTTGAAATAGAGAATGAAACTATGCTCGGGGTTGGTTTCATTTTTTAACAAGCTTGAAACAGAGAATGAAACTGTGCTTGAGGTTGGTTTCATTTTTTAACGAGCTTGAAACAAAGAATGAAATTGTGCTCAGGGTTGGTTTGATTTTTAAACGAGCTTGAAACAGATAATGAAATTGTGATTGGGGTTGGTTTCATTTTTTAAAGAGATTGAAACAAAAAATGAACTGTGCTCGAAATGATACCCATTGACGACTTTCTTCCCAACGTGATGTTCAGAGGTTGGTACTTTGAGCAATACCCATTAGTGGGTTTTTTTCCCAACATGATGTCTAGAGGTTGGCATTCCCTCCCTCCCCAACATGATCGACAAAAGCTAGCGACTTAACTCCAACATGATGTCCAAAGGTTGGAGACATTCCCCCCAAGCTTTGTTTTGTCCCTTGACTCTTCTTCTGCACCCAATTAGATTCCCGGCTACTAATAAGAATAGGTTCACCAGAGAGGGAGGAAGAAAGAGGATCAAATGACATAGGTAGAGGAAATGAAGGTTCATGTACGAGATCTAGTGGAAGACCCGACTTAATTGGAGGGGGGTTTGTTTCATTTTTTAACAAGCTTGACACATACAATGAACTATGCTCATGGTTATTTGTTTCATTTTTTAACAAGCTTGACATAGGAAGGAAACTATTCTCATGGTTATCTGTTTCATTTTTTAATGAGCTTGACAAAAAAAGTGAACTATGCTCATGGTTATTGACCATGGCTTCCAAGAAGTCTTCATTGGACGAAAGAACAATTCTCTAGAAAGAATTTATATCAAGAGACTCAATAGGGGTAACAAGGGAAAAAATGGGCTCCAAAGCCCCTATTGAAGAGTTCACCATGTTAACTATCGAATCTGAGTCTAAAGAAGTCCAACATATAGTGAGAGGCTCCTTCTCATTAGTAGTTGAAAGCATGGGACATGATACCACATAATTAACTTATGGCGGGAGGGATACCACTTTCATATAAGGAACATTTAGGGAAGTCAGATGGTTGGAAGTTAAATCAGGACGAATGAACAAAAGCTGGTCAATGGTCAGGATGTTTCCATTATGAGGGAAATGCATCACTCGAAAGAGTGTGAACACAAAAACTTTCATAGCATAGACATAGTCCCGCCCAAGGAGTAAATTAAAGTCCAATGGGCCTTGGACTACCATAACATTGATACAAAAAATTCTTCCTCCTAAGGTGATGGACAACTAAGGAAGGATCCCTAAAGGTTCACTAGATCTTCTATTAAAAGCCAAAATATGATGGGTCACTGACACAAGTTGAGGGGAACTAATAGCTTGCCAAGAAATTGAGGATAGAACACTAACATGAGAGCCTTAGTCTATAATAGTGTGATGTATGAACTGATTGAAAACCTGCACAATGATTTGGAAAGACATGTAGGAAGGAAGGAGAGGCTTTGCTAGACTAATCAAATCAAAGGAAATGACCTCAGTACTTGGAGGGGGTTCCATTGAAATGGGTAAAATTACCCCTAGTCTGGATAAATTTGAAGTGATAATAAAAACTTGAGTGGTATCCACTTCACTCTCCAAGGAAAGGGTGGGATCGATCGAGGATTGAATCAGACTGACCACTTCATCAGCCAATGGTTGGTTCAGAGAGGACTCATGGGAAGCAGTTGGAGGTTATTGCTAAGAAATAACAATGTCTTCCAACAATTGTGAAGCTTCATCCATACGAGGGAAAAGGTAAGTAAGGTTTATTTCCTCGCATAACCAGCAAGGAATCCTGAATTTACCCTTTTTCCCCCAACCTTATGATCACTGGTTGATGGGTTGTCACCAGCATGACTTGGAGCAGCTGACAACATGGGTTGTTGAGAACTCGTGGACCACACTTCTAAGATCTTGGGAATACCAGGGAAATGGTTAAGAAGGTGGTCACCCTTACAAAATTTTCAAGGGATTTTTCGCTTGCAATCTATGTTGGTCGACTTTTCAACATTATCAATACTCACCAAAGTGGTTGGTTGATTTCCCCTTTTCTTATTTTGCTTCTTTTTGTTCTCCCTTTTCTTCTTCTTTTTAGCCTCCTGATTACTAGCATCAAGGATTTCATTAGGCGAGGAAGAAGAAAGGAAAGAAGACACAACGACTGAAGAAGGCAAAGGGTCAACAAGAGGTTGGTGGTCATGTGGTGGATAACTTTCTTGTGAAGCAGTAGGGGCATTCAAGACCACGTGAGTGGAAAACAACCATACTGGTAACCCCATAGTGAAACCGGGAAGAGTCAATGTAGTTATGTAGGGAGGACAAAGTTTCCAAAACAAGGAAAAGTATAAGGTTCCCCATGAAAAGGGGTTCCTTGGTTGGTAGCCTCTGGAATTGTTTCCATGGACACATATTCAATCTAGGATCTGCTAAACATTAAAGAGAAAACACTACCAAAGTCCCTACAAGATAAGAGCAAGAAAACAACTCCCTTATGATAGGGAGAAAGGAAGTAATGATCTTCTGAAGATGGGATATGAGTTCGTCAAGGAAGAAACGAGAAACAATTATGATAGCCTTCATGCAACAATCCCCCAAGGTGCAAGTAAGAGTCCATAGGAAAATACCCTCCCAGTTCGTTGAAGTGGAGATTGAATGTTTATTGCAGGTACCACAAGGAACCTTCCTTAGAGATGAAACCCCCCTTGTAGTCACTTTTGTGGAATCCTAGGAGAGGTTACTATGTTTACCAATTCACAATGAATGGGCGTGGGTTGGGGGGGGGGGGTATAGTCAACATTCAAGACTAGAAAATAGGTATGGGAATACTAGACAGAAATATACGGCCCAAAAACTAAGAAGAAGTGGTGTCACCCCGAGGACTTTCCACTATTCAAATCCCCAAACTTGCAATAGTCCCACTAGGCGAACGAAAGAGGGGGAATCTCAACCAATTTCTTTGCTTGACCTCATGTTTGACTCCCGTGTGAGAGGATCCTTCCCGAATAACGTTAATTGTTACTACTAGATTTTACACTCTCTAGTATTCTATAGTCTCGTTCTTGTGGCCTTGAAGAGCTAACTCTCCACCCTACTATCAAGGCCCTAAAATCTTAGAATTGTTGGTTTGCTATCAAAGAGAAGAAAGTCTAATTGATTTTAGATTATGTACCTTGTTCCTTTGAATGGTTGTTCCTTACTCAATAGGGTGTACGCAGACAAAACTGATGGTGTTATGACTCAAGTCCGAAACCATGCAAAAAGAATGAAATGCAAAAGATTTTTTTTCAATGAATTCTATCTGAGGAAAGGAGAGGAGCTCATTTTCTTTGTAATACAAATAAATTCCCAATACCATCTATAAAAGTAGAATGCAAAACTTTTGTTTTCTTGTTTTCAAATTACATGAAAATTCAAAATAGACTCTTCTTTCGCTTTCACTTTCAATCAGAATGAAAGGACTTAGTGACACTTGCAAAGAACCCAAAAGCTAAAGAAGATCAAGAAAACAAGCACTCAAATAAGATAAAAGAATCCAAACACAAAGACTCTTTCAACACTTGTTCAATCAAGAACCAAACACAAAGTAGAGTAAAAAACACTTTTTGAAACCTCAAAAATCAAGTAGAAAAATAAAATATTAATGTAAAGTTGCAACAAGTCAAAAGAGCTCAGAAGTACACTCAAGGGATCAAAAGTTTTCCCAAGAGGAGAAAAACAAGAGACTAAAAAACAAGGCTTAATGCAACATAAGCAACCTCCAAATCAATGAAAAGGATCCCAAAAACAAACAAATAAAACACTTAGAAGACTTCAAAATCAAGGTAACAAAAGTTTGAATACCTACAACTGATGATGATCAAGCTACTGATGGCATAGACTCAACCAAAGGATCAAGTTAACCTAGGGTAGTCATGTACATTTCACAATTTGAAGGAATTGCAAACACAAAAGAGACAACAAAACATATGATAATCACTAAACTGCAATCAATCACAACCACATTCAAGCATGGATGATTCTAATGTAAAGGTATGAGACAAATCATTGATAGAAAGGAGGCAAAATAAGCTCCAAATTCACTCAGAACAAGGATTATCACCCATATAATACTATAGACATTTTGATGAAAAATATATTATCGCTCTCGAAGACACTGAGAGAGGGGGATAATTAGGGTTTCATCGCTCTCCAATACACTATTACAGAGTGATAATCAATATGTTATCAACTTGTATTCCCTTATGGGGGGATGAAGTCTCAAGATTGATGAAAAATACAATTTTTTCCGAGATCTGAAAAAAGGTTAGATGTTTGACTCAATGAACTTCCCAATGATGATGAGGGAAGGGAAGAAATAAAAGAAAAAACATCCAACTCGACAATATCAAGTAACAATCAAAACTTCAAAATGTTAGAAGACAATAGGGAAAGATCAAAGAGAACGATTCCCCAGTGGAGTCGCCAATTTCTGTTGTGGAAAAGTTTCCCTTGCGGATAGGTGAAACCCCCCTCGGATCAAGACCCCTTTGATCCAAGACAAAGCGAAACAAATGGTTACTACTTTCCCCCAAGATATACTCTCTATGTCAAAAATCAGAATGAGAAGAGAATGATAGATGACTCACCTATTTTAGTCGGTTGTCCTCGTTGCTCCAACCCTTGATCTTGATGTCCAAGCTCTAAGAGAAGTCTTGTAAAGAACACAACAATACCTTCTTCTTCTACACTATATTGTCAAGTAGAACATATCTATCTATGATGAATTAGACAACAATAAACATGCATATAATGAACACATAGGCATGGAGGGAATAAACCAAGTTATATATTAATGGAAAACAATCAATAGTGAAGCAATTACAATCTCAATCTTGATGTTGCAACAAATCCTCCAAGCTCTCCTTCCCAATCCCTTGAATTTCACAAAATCATAGGTATGGTACTCTAAGTTCTCTCCCATTTCACTAAAGAATGGATTCCATTATATAGGATTTGAGGCATCACAACCATAGGATAGTTTTGAGGAGAGGATGTGGTCAAATGAGAATTTGGCTGAACCAACAAGATTGACCTTGCCTTGGAGGTATCTCGAACCAATTCCTTAACCAATTGAAATCTCCCAGAAACAACCTTACAAAACAAGGCATGATGGTTGCAACTACTTCATTGCCCCCCCATAACTAAGCACAAGGCGAGACTATCGCTCCCTCTAAGTGTCTTGGGGAATGATGATCAAGGTTTATCCCTCCTTATATATGGGCAGAGGGGTGATGAAGCTCAAACAAGGCCAAAATCTCAAGGAAAAAGGTAGTATTTCGACCGCCAACTGATAGGTTTCTTCTTCAATATGTCTAGCGATCATGACATAAACTTTCTTATGGTGACGAAATTTTGACACTTAAGTTCGACACTTAGGTGTGACATTTGGTAGTGTGGCACTTAGGTGTATAACAATTGCGACATTTTTGACACTCAAGTTTCACATTTGGTAGTGCAACACTTATGTGTGTAATGAAACTTAAGGGGTGGGGTAGGTTATTAAGGAACCACAATATTTGGGCAGGGATGTGGTGTTAGAAATAATAGGCGTGCTCATTTAACCATAGACAATATAGCAATATTGTCACCCAACCATAGGCCGAAGCCACCCCCGAGTACCTTAACCTTGACAGAGAGAATAATTCTGGAATCAAACCCTAGAACGAAATAGCCAATCAAGGTAGCATACCTCTCTCCAGGGCTAACACACCAAGCAAGAATAACCAAAGGCCAAGCAAAAAGTACAAACCATAACCAAGAGAATGTCCAAGCCAAAACTGAAATTTTCCAGTTGCAACAACTGCATTTGTAGCTCCTCTCCAAACTTGCACACCACTGTCCTTATGTAGTTGTGAGAGTTTAGGTGACAAATGAGCTCTAGCGCCCTCTTATTTATAGTCTTCCAAGCGACCTAAGTGGGCTGACTTCTACTTCTGGAGGCTAATAACTCAATAATAAATATTCTCTTGAGCCGACTTGCCTCCTAGGGCTATTATCCAACATTTTAGGGTTTCTCTTGCTTCTTGGAATATTCTATTCTTGTCAGGGTTACACGTGGAGGTTAATACCTCCCACAACTACCATAATATCAACACTCCCTCCTAGCTAGGGAGGTATTGAAAGAAATGGTCTTGAGCACAAACATACCATTCAATCAGTAGCATCATCATAGCCATACAGTCTATCTCATGATTAGATCACGAACACCCTCATCATTATCAATATCATCTGATAGCATCAACTGCGTCATCTCTCGAAGCCATACTCCATCTGAATAATCAAGCATGATACTGAATAAGTCACCCACTCCACATAATGATACAAGAACCATTCTTCTAATCCGAACATATGTCCTAGAAGAATAACTATTCCAATAGATATTGGAAGCCACGCCATGGGCTACAAGGACTATTCTTCTAATCCAGACATACGTCCTAGAAGAATAAATGTCCTGGACCATTTTCCGTCTAGAGAATGTCTGTCCACTAGAAAACTGACTATCCATCTAGCTGATAATCATTTTCAACACTATTGATAGTATTCATGGCAATTAGAACAATGTCATTCAATAGAACACAACTATGTCTATCCACAGTAGTACACAACTAGTATCCAGTGGTACACAACCACACCAAGTAGCACATGGCTACTTAATCAGTGACACATAGTCACAACCAACGAAACACATACATCATAGTAGCATAAACTACTGTCCAGAGACATACAATCTCCATAGCAATCATATCATCTAATATCAACTTGCATAGAAACAATATCATGATATAAACTTAGTCATCTGGGCCATTCTTCCACTCACATATGTGAGATCTGGAAGAGCATCTACCCTCAGAAAGTAAAACATCAACCATGGGATATCTAGACTATTCTTCTTAAGCACAGTAGAATAACTGTCCTTGATTTCTGAGCCTGGACCATTCACCTAACTGGGCCATTCCTCCAACACTAATCATAGTGAAACCTAGAGAGAATGGGTCTGCCCTAGGGAATGCCTGCCCTTGATTGCTGAACCTAGACCATTCACCTAACTCGGCCATTCCTCTGACACTAATCATAGTGAAACCTAGAGAGAATGAGTTTACCCTAGGGAATGACTGTCCGGACCATTTCCTAACGGAAATGTCTGTCCTGCACCAACCTCCAAAACAAACCATTCTTCGAAACTGCTCAAAACTGTGAACTTCAAAAGAATGATTGCCCAACGAGGTGGACCATTCTACTTGATCACTACTTAGAGTGATTGCCAAGAAGAATGGTTTTCCTAGACCATTCCCCCACACTAGACACAAGGGGAATCAATGTCTATGGTACATCAACAATCTATCGAACCATTTTCATTAAGAAAATGACTGTCTGATGTGGACCATTTTCCAAAATGGAAAATCATTGTTCGTCAGAAATATCAAACCACTTTCTGAACTGGAAATGAACTGTTCACCCTAGACCATTTTTCAAATTGAAAAATGACTAACCATAAATCAATAACACATCAGTGCTCCCTCCTAACCTGGGAGTAATCTCTTCCTTTTTCAATAAGGAAGTCGTCTCCACGAACCCCAACTTGCAAACTTTTCATCTTGGACAAAGGTTTTACCAAAATATATGCTATCTTCTCATCAATGGAGATATATTGGAGAACCACTTCTCTTTTCTGGACTTCATCATGGAGAATGTAATGCTTGATCTCAATGTACTTGGCTCTATTATGGAACACTGGTTTTCTTTGAAAGCTTCATGTATCTCTAATCATTACAATATATATCATGGTTGAATTCAACACTTCTGTTTCCTGCTAGCTCATGACATCGTGGCAAGGATAAAACTGAAACATATCCAAGTAGTGCTTCTTCTGTCATCATGAGAGTTTTCCATGGATTAGCAATCCATCATCCCAGACTTCTGAGTAAATATTCTGATATACTATCTCTGTCATAGTGAGTTTTCATCATGCTTCTGCTGTATATGAGATACTTTGCATCAAGTTGTTTGAACCCATACAAGGTCTTCTTATATCTGCATACATGGGTCTCTTTCTGGTATACCTGAAAACCTTGAGATTGCTTTACATAAGCTTCTTCCTCAAATGCTCTATTGGGAGAACAATCTTTTACAACCAACTATGTAAACTTCAATCCATGGATACTGCAAGAGATATAATAGCTCAGATAGAGATATATCTGGTTTACGGGAACAAGTTGTTATCATAATCTTCTCCTCCTTCTGGAAGAACCTCTAGTTCTGAATCTTGCAATGCTTCTATTCATAACCCTTTTTCACAATTTCTTACATATACTGTTCTTCCATTTCTTCTGCTTTATTGCTTCTAATGGATTCAAACCAAGCGGGTAATCTTGTGATTCTTGGTATAATAACTGGTTGTTATGGATTTTATTTCTTTCTTGGAATCTTCATGTTCTTCCTCATGTTTCACTTTAGCTCTTGGGTCCATGGAGTCTTCTATAGATTCTATGCCCTGAAGATTCCAACTTCTTCCTTTCATCATAGGATCATGGTTGTAGATGGACAACCAAGGATACTTTGAGGATTCTTTTCGAATAAGACTTCTTCTGAAAACGTGTTTCTTATCATGGCTGCTACTTTCAATGGGAACAATGACATATACTTCTTAATCCTTAATGAATCATATCATTTAGGATCAACTCCCTCCTAATCCTTGATTCATACATGAATGCATGCTCTTCTTTTGGAATTCTATAATCATCTCCCTCCGTCTAAGAGTGTCCACGCTTCTGTCTGCATCCTTATTGCCTTTTGCAAAGTGTCACAAGTCTTTTTCTAATTTCCTCTTGATTGTTGAATTCTTTCTGTTTTGACTTCTTCCGGGTCTCTTCAGGTTTGATTATGATTTAGGCTTATTTGGCAGTTGTTACATATATAATAGCTTCCACATGAATTGTTACCAAAGATTGTCAACATACTTCATCTTTTTCATGTGTATTGCTTGACTTGTAGTCATCGTAATAAAAATCCTTATCCTTTTATTCTTCCATAGGTATTGTTTTCCTTGAACATATTTTCTTCTAAGAAATAGATATACATGATATGTACATGAACTGTGTAAACATGATATATACAAGAGCTTTGAAGAATATTGTTACCTTGACTTAGAAGAAGAAGTCTATTTTATCCTGCTTGACTTTCTTTGAGGGTTCCCTTTCTTCGACAACTGTCGATTCGTCTGTTTCCTTCCTTTTTCTTAACTCAGGACATTGGTTCCTGTAGTGACCATATTTTCGACAGTTGAAACATTGTATCTTTGACATATCTTTTTCATGATTTGGTTTCTTCATTGAGCCAAACTTCTTCTTATTCCTGAAATTATTGAACCTTGTTGTGAAAGCTTGATCATTGTATTTCTTTTGGGGTTTCTCTTTTGCATTAATCGTTGATTCTTCTTATGCACAACAAGTCCAACATTCTTCAAATGTGGGATACTTCTTTCTTGTGTTCATGCTTGCGGCAAATGCATCCCATGTCTTGGGAAGACCATTGAGTACTATATTTACCAGCTCCTTCTCTGAAATGATTTCTTCAATAGCTTGTAGTTGATCTCTTGACTGAGAGATTCTCACAAAGTACGATGTTATGCTTTCATCATCATTCATTTTCATGTCAAAAAGATCATTCTTCAAACTCATTACTTGTCCAATGTTTTTGAATGAGAAGAGATTAGTTACGGAATTGTACACCTTAGATGAGTCAAGATGAGAGATGTAGGGTATCAAGTGGTCTTTTACAGAGTCCACTATGATACTCATGACATTGATGTCATTGTCTTTGAACTTCTCCATAACTGCAACGTTCTGAGGTTCCTTCTCTTTTCCTTATTCAAATTGTGGTTCCATGATCTTTCCTTTCATGATATCCAACACTTTATTCTTGGCAAGGATGTGATCAATCCTTGTCTTCCATTCTCTGAAGTTAGAATCTCCTTCTAACTTGTTTTTTGACTTCATAGAGTAAGTCATGACTACTTTGACTTGGTCAACCTTTGACTTTGACAAAAAACTCAAACTTGACGTCTTAGCTTATTGAGAGTACCATGAGGTGCGCTAGGCTAGGGCGCACTAGGCTATCCAGAAATCAGGTCAATCTCTTCACTTAAGGTGCCTCAACAAGAGGGTTAGGGTTTCTTTGCTGCAGCAAAAACTTTGACTACAACTGCAACTGTAATTGAGAAAAAATCCTCCCAATCTATCTTTGAGTGGTTAGACTGTCTGAAGATAGTGTGGGCCCATAACCTGTTAGAAATAATAGGTGTGCTCGTTTAACCATAGACAATAAAACAATATTGTCACCCAGCCATAGGCCGAAGCCACCCCCGAGCACCTTAACCTTGATAGAGAGAATAATTCCGGAAGCAAACCCTATAACCAAATAACCAATCAAGGTAGCATACCTATCTCCAGGGCCAACACACCAAGCAAGAATAACCAAAGGCCAAGTAGAAAGTCCAAACCATAACCAAGAGAATGTCCAAGCCAAAACCGAAATTTGCTAGTTGCAACAGCTGCAGTTGTAGCTCCTCTCCAAACTTGCGCACCATTGGCCTTATGTAGTTGTGAGAGTTTAGGTGACAAATGAGCTCTAGCGCCCTCTTATTTATAGTCTTCCAAGAGATCTAACTGGGCTGACTTCTACTTCTGGACGCTAATAACTCAATAATAAATATTCTCTTGAGCCGACTTGCCTCCTAGGGTTATTATCGAACATTTTAGGGTTTCTCTTGCTTCTCATAATATTCTATTCTTGTCAGGGTTACACGTGGAGGTTAATACCTCCCGCAGCTACCATAATATCAACATGTGGAACATAATTGGGGTGTTTAGATTGAGCATAAGATATAAATTGGGCACGACAAGTAAGTTGAGTTTCCTCCAACCAAGCAACAAGGTGGTTCATTTATACTTGAACTATGATTTCTTCCTTAATAACACTGATAAAGCATTGCATAAAAAATTCAAATAGATAAACATTCAAGAGCATCAATATAGTCTTTGACCATATCGGTTTGGCACAATTTCATAAGTTGGCCCAAAAAAATGTATCTCTGATCAAGCAATCAAGTAGGGCTTTTGCAAACTACCTCCATGTAGTGACCCCTAGAGATGTGTTCTTATGGAATTACCACCATTGCCAACGTTCCATTTCCATATAGAGGACAATTATTTTGATTTTTATTAGTTCATCTACGATGTCATGAAAGGAAAAGTAGTGATCCATTTGGTTAACCAAATTGGTTGGATTCAACCCATCAAACTTATTCAAATCAACTTTAGGAAGGTGAGGCATTAGATTGTAGGAATGGTCATAAAAGTGAGAAGTGACTAGTGGGATCTTTTTCATCCTCAAGGCGGTCACCTTAATGGGATTATTCACCAAAGGAAATGCCACCCTCCTCAAGCTTACCCTATAGTTTCACAATCTAATAAAAAAAAACGCCGACTTGTGTGGTGAAGGAAGACATATTGGTTTCCAGTTTTGAATATCAATACCCAAAACTGGATGTTATGTTCACTTGCCTCTTCGAGGGGGAAACCTCCAACATGAGTAGAGCTCCAAATACAATAATATTCACTTGACAACTGATTGCATAACTTTTATTACTATATATAGTTTCTAATTGACCAAAACCCTAACCACCTAGTGGACCTCGATTAATGAGGCCTCGACCGCTAACTAGTAGACTACTTTAATGATGCCACTTACATTTATTGATTTCACAATCTACTACCTTGTGGGGCCTATTTAATAAAGATGACCCTCAATACATTATTTAACAATCTATTCCACTAACTAGGGGAGTTACGGTGAGACCCTTACACATGCTTAGTATTTCATTGTAACCCTTTACCCAAGCTTAATATTTGTTTTAACATTTACCAGGCTATTGAGTCATGAGATGTTTATTTTTCTTTTTTTGTAATCACCTAGTGGTGGAAATAAGCTATAACTTTACACGAGAGAGAAATCCTTTTATATAAAATTTATTGGATAAAGGGAATTAAGTTATTTTATCACCTAGTGGTACAAATAGGTTATAACTTTACATAAGAGAGAAATTCTTTTATACAAAATTTATTTGATAAATGAAATTTAGTTATTGGGGTATGGGGATCTTCCTTTTCCTCGTGACTAGCCCTACACGATCATTGATTTAATTGTTTTTTAGAAGGGTGATGTCACATGGTGACATGTCATTGGTTACACATCTCTATTTGACATGTCATCAATATCCACCCCTCAATGCAATTATATATTTTTTGAAGCCGACATGTAAGCATTGTCGACTTGAAAAATGTGATAACATCTCTATTATAATGTCCTGTATATGCACCATCTTTCCATTCACAATGATCAACATCACAACACAAGGTTCACTAATGGCAAAAGGCAATCTAACCACAAGGTTTATTATTCAGATGTCAAGCTCAACCACATAGGATTTAACAAATCTCTTTTAAAATATAAAAGAGAGTTATATGGTTTCACCCAATTAGTGTATCATTCATCTATTAAACATAGAAATTGGCACTCACATTCAATGTTCATTTCTAGAAAATGAAAACAAAAGAATTTCAATATAACACCAACGATATGTAAGAACCTTAGTTCTACTCTTTATCATGGTGAATTCAATATCGAATATGATATTAAATGAGTTCAACATGTTAATTAAAGACATGAAATGAAAAATGTCCATAGACTCTAACTAGACTCCAACTCACTCCCAAGTGTGGAGTTTTGTTCAAGGAATTTCATGCACCGAACATGTCTGGTCAAGGTTGCATTAATCCATTTAACCATTGGATATTATTTAAGCACAAAGCATATCTTAC
>ML781755.1:464432-481417 GCA_009831015.1 Picea engelmannii | reverse complement strand
AGGGATCACTCAATTGTTCATAGATTGCCATGATTCCTGAATTAAAGAGTTAAAATCTGAGTCGGAGAGCCATGTGCTGTTAAATTTGAATGGATGAGCCGTCTTAATAATATTCTCTTCTAACTGTAGGCAAATCGGGGAATGATTCGAAATAACTGAGTTAATGGACCATGAATTGAATCTTTTGAAACCCCTCAGGAACCTCTCATTCACAAGGAATCTATCCAGCCTTTTCAAAATGGTTACCAGGCCTACACGCCCATTTCTCCAAGTCAGAACAATGCGACAAGGATGTAGGTCAACCAAACCTACATCAAAGATTAAATTTGAAAAAAATCAGCCAGTGGGTCGATTCTCACCGAATTGCCCCATACCTCCCTAAGAGATAGAGTGAAATTTAAATCACCTCCCAGAATTAGGCCTTCTTCTTCCAACAACCCACTTTCAACAATAGGATTCCAAAAGGACTTTCTGTCCTTATACAAAGCATAGCAATTAACCAATTTAATCCTGTGCGAAAATCCCTTTGCCTTGCCTTCCAACAATATCCCTGCAATAGTTTCATATGCACATAAATCAACATTATCAAGATTCCAACCCAAAAGAAGCCCTCTAGACCTACTTGATGGACCAGTGGAAACACAGTTCCATTTTGGACAACATTGTAGGAAAAAATGGTGAGCCTTCTCGCAATCAACCATCATTTTTTGAAGGATAACAATATTTGGTCTCACCTGACTAAATAAAATCTTAAGGGAAGATAATTTTGCGAGCCCCCAACTAGATTTAAAGAGAGGATAATCATCAATAACCTTAAGGAATATTGGTATAGATACTTTGAAGAGTTTTACATAATTATGTCCAAACATTTACAATAGGAAGATCGATCCAGATTAAATATTATTTTTCAATTGTTTTCTTGAACTAAGATGATTATAGAGAAATTATAAGAAGAATTTGGAACTTGTAAAGAATTGTAATAAAGGAATATTGGTATAGATACTTTGAAGAGTTTTACATAATTATGTTCAAACATTTACAATAGGAAGATTGATCCAGATTAAATATTATTTTTCAATTGTTTTCTTGAACTAAGATGATTATAGAGAAATTATAAGAAGAATTTGGTAGTTGTAAAGAATTTGTAATAAAAATTTTGGTGGAAAAATAAAGTTTTATAAATTGTGAAACCGATTTACTGATTACTTAGCATAACTAAAATATTTAAAAAATAAAAAACTAGGTATAAAAAATGTATATAAAATTGTTTTAATAGAAAAAATAAAAAATATAACTAAAAATATCAAAGTTTTTGTAATAAAAGACTTCAAAATTACAAATATGTGAATTTTGTAAGGTGTAAAAAATGAAGTTTAAGCATGTCAATTATTAAGAGATAAAGCGTTAATCCACAAAGAAGTTGATAAGGTTTTGAGATTAGGATGCTCTTTAGATTGACTCTTTGCAATTAAAGATTAAAGACAAGCTCTCGCAATGTTTTGAGTTATTCTAAAAAAGAATACACTTCACTCTCACACATAGGAGAAGTAGACCACAAAAATATATGAGGTTTGATACTATGAATTTTAAACTATGAATTTTCCTTGAACAAAAAAACTACTCAACAAACTTACATCACAATTCACACAAGGGTGAATTTCACATATATCAGAGTACCCATCACACACACATTTGGAAATAAAAATGAGTGCCACCATATCAAAGGTCGAGCACCTAGAATTATTCATTTCTAATAAACCTAGTTCATAAATAGAAAATACTTTGCCCCAAACAAACCATAAACTAGGTCAATAATATTAAAAATAGAAAATACCTTGGTGATCCAGTAAACCATAAACCTTAGTCAGACTAAACTTGGAGAACTCACTACAAATTCGGCTTTAAAATACTCTATTTTGATTGAATCAATCCATTTATGATATGATAGTTGTAAGGAATTATTTTTAGTATTTTTAACATTTCTAAAACTCGTTCTCTAGGTTGGGAGCTTTGGAACTGGTACTAAATTACTCAATTGGCTGGGAACTATTTTGAGAACTTAAAGTTTTTTGAGAGCTTTTTGAGAGTTTCCGAAATACAGAACTTTAAATTAAAATGATATTAAATTAAAATGTAAATATTTTTATTCCATTATTAGAAATACATAATTTATTACAAATATTTTCATTATATTTATTTAAAATATCATTATAAAACAAACGCTAAACTACACTAAATATTATTTTTAAAATTATTTAAGTAAAAAACCTTAATACTACTCACTTTATAATTGTGGATATGAATTTTTTTTAATGCATGCATGTTTTTCTTCAAGCCTAGACTAAACATGAAAGTCGAATACATCAATACCCTATCCATGGCAAGCATTTGCTCCAGTTTATTATTAAGGGTATTGATAAGCCTAGACTACTCAACAAACATACACCACAACCCACACAAGTGCATATAGTAAAAGATCAGAATCCTAAGACTTTAAACCTTTTAAAAACAGGCTCTCATCACAATGTATTTAGAATATTTAGTCCAAAAAACAATTCACTCTCACATAGGAGATGCAGACCACAAGAAAATATGAGGTTTGAAACTATCAAGTCTTCCTTGAACAAAAAAACTACTCAACAAACTTACATCACAACTCACACAAGGGTGAATTTCACAGATAGGAGAGTACCCATCACACATTTGGAAATAAAAATGAGTGCCACTATATCAAAGGTCGAGCACATATAATTTATTCATTGCTAATAAACCTAGTTCACAAATAGAAAATACCTTGCCCCAAAGAAGCCATAAACTAGGGTTGTGGGGGCATTAGCAAAGCCCTAAGAGGACCTTCTTGTTGATACGGTTTGATGCATAAAATGGAGGCTAAGTCTACATCCATCATCCCTCCAATAGACATTGCCAAAATGGAATTACAAAAGACACTAAAGAACCGATTAGTTGCATCATCATTTCCTGGAGCCACCATAGATGAAAGGAAACATCGCATGATAAGCCTTAAGTCTAAGAAGGATATCCAAGGAAACCTATAAAGATAGTCACCTTCCCCATCAAGAGTTGTCACTGAAAGAACCAACCAAGACTTCACCATTACTAACATTGTAGGAATGAAAGGAAATCTTTCGTGATTGAAATGAAATCTCTCGAAGTTTAAACCTTGAGTCTAAGAGGTATAAAAAGAATATTATATGAATCAGTTGCCTCCACCTACACCCTAAACTTAAAAACTAAGTCCATGCTATCTCTCAAACCAAATGCATTGTCAGAGCCATCCTCATCCTCTTAAGTATGCTATCTTAAATGAGTACAATATCAAATCATAATATTATAATTACATATCTAAGACTAGTTCAAATTGAAATTAGCTAGAACATTCCCTTTATTTTGCAATTAATGTCCAATAAGAATGTGTTCATCCCACACATTGCGAATTTTGATATCTATGATATGAAAACTTATTCATAGACTTCCAGTCTTTATTATTCCCTACTCTTAGGTTACAGGGACATTGGTTGTTGGTGCAGTTGAGAATTGTTAGCAAATTCAATCGCTGGCAACAAAATCAATTCAATCTTGAGCATAAAATGATATTTTGTGTTTGAAGAGGCTTTTGAAAATTGTAAGCACGATATAATACTTGAAATTGGCCCGTGCAAAGGAGGATGTCTCTAATTTTACAAATTTTTTTTTTTTTTGGTCTGTTTTTTGAATGGACAAGACCAGGCCATTGGATAGGAATTAATTACATACACTATATCTATTTAACATATCTCGGTGCTAGCATTATCCTCAATTGATCTCTCTTGAAACATTGTGTGTTCTAAACCTATGGTTTTGTGTTGTATCACATTCTTTTTACCCTGGCTTAACACAATTTAAGTAAACAAAACACTATCAAATACAAGATGCTTTTAATTAAATTGTAAACAAAACACTTTTAAATACAAGAAGCCATTGATCGGTGTTGGCTAAATGTTCTATTTTTTGGGTTTTTTGGTCGGTATCCAACAATATAAATTTGGACAAAATTGCTATTTTCTGTTGTTTAAATTGCATTTTTGAATGTATAAATGGATTTAACGTATTGAAAAACCAGAGAGGCACTTGGATTATACAAACTTAACCACTGAAATCTGCAAATCCAACCATTCCTCATCGGATTTCGAGTAAAATCAAACGGAAAAAATCACCAGAAAACTCCCAAAAGGTAGAACGTTTAGACTACTCAATCTAGATCTTCATATTTTATTTAAAAATTTGGAAAATCTGGCCAAATGGACATGTGGCATCTTGAGCCACGTGAAGGTGTGTCTGTTCACTAATTCCACTACACTTGGCACTCTTGACGTCTATCTCTATAATACTTCTACCATATGTCAATACTTGCTAATACAACATAATTCGAAGCTTGTTTGGGTAATATGAAGCCGTATGAAATCTGAAATCCATAGGGATTGGAGTTACAAAGGATTTAATTGTGCAACATCGTCTAAGGTCAATGTGAGGTATCACATGAGCGTTGCAATCAAATTCATATGAATAGGACTGTAAGTTTGTTTGTCTTTTAACTATTCTAAAGACATCAAGAAGATTCAAGGAAGCCAAGTCTAATAGGACCACATCTTGAGAAGGGTGAGCCCAAATCCTTGTAAAAGTTATACGGTCCAAACCCAAAAATGCATTAAAAAACCTTCCCTTGCAATGATTTGTAAAATACAATGGGAGAAGTTATTTAACATTTAAAGCACTGTAATTCTAAAAATATTGCAACAAATAGTGGAATTCTAATTTTATTCAGATCAACATATTAATGATTCTCGTAATAGATGCCATCGTATAGGTCACTGGCTCGTCTTGTTATCAATGGAATAATTATCAATCGATAAGGTTTATGATCATTGATCATTATGGATGTAACCACTACATGTAGGCATCGATAAAATTATTACTTAAATAGGTAAAAAAATGTATACAATACTTGTTTTCTATTAAATATAAATTTATTTCTGTTTAATTATGGCTTTTTCATGAATTGGTTGCTATTATGTTTTGATTTTGTTTTCATAATAATGTGATATATCAAGGTCCCTCTCAAAGTACAACTCTCTTTCTCAAAGTACAACCCTCTTTCTCAAAGTATGGGTCTAGAACCTAAGGGAGGAAGCTCATATTGAAGGAAGACCATACTGAATGAAGGGTATGGCAAGGCCTTTTGTAAAGTCCTTGGGGAATATTGATCACCATTGCTTCCTTATCTTCCATGGTAGTTCTTTAAAGTGGTTAAATCAAAGAATGGAGGTAAGGTAGAACTTTCTTTCCATTGAGAGAGTTAGGTGAGCACTATCCATATCACTATCCCCCCAAATAGAAAATGACATTTGATAATACAACCCATAAATTTAGGTAAGTGTAGGAAAGCAATACCAAAGGAAGGAACTATCAATGAAGGGTGGGTAACTCTATAACTAACGAACATGGGTAGCTCTATGGCAGGAAAGCCTGAAAGGGACTTATTGATCCTTATTTATTGTTACTGGAAAGAGGGAACCAATGCTCAAGGAATAAAGAACGCCTTGAATAAGGAATGAACATAAGGAATAAAAGAGCACAAGGAAGAGCACAAGGCAAGGGCACGTCGATCCAATAGATGCGATGGTTGATGGGAACATAGGTTTGTTTTAGCACATTGGATCTATGAAGGGGAGCACTGATTTGTTTAGGCACGTTGGTCCTCAAAGGGGTGTGACACACCCAAAGGACACAATGATTCAGAAGGTGATGTTTGGAGTCCATATAAGAACAAGGGTGCACAACCAAGAGAGGTGGAAGGGGAAAAGAGGCATAAAGAGCATGTTAAGCGACTGGGGCAAAGTTATGAGGCAAGGCAGAACTAAGGCAGAGTTGCGAAGATGGAAGACAAGTAGTCAAGAGAAGGCCACACAAAATGAGTTTGGGGATGTTTGAATATAGGTCTATGGGAGGCATGCTATGAGGCATAACCCAAGTCCGTGTTAACTTGGTGAAGTATGTGATAGAGAAGGGACATCAAGTCTGTGGTAGGGTGCACGTCTGGGGTGCACTGCATGGGTTGCGAAAGAGCGTCTTGAGGGGACAAATCTGTGTATGAGTGTCTTGGTGAGGTGAGGCGAGACATGTGACTCTACCCAAGTTGTAAATTGAGCTAGTAGTGCTCATATTGTAATTGTTTCACAATAATAAGACTTAGTCAGGTATTATGAACGTCTTATGCTGCCCACACTATTTATGCGTACGTCTCTTGTTTTCTTCACAAGTGTTCTCTTGGTTTCACATGTTCTTGGATGTATGCTTAAATTATGAAGTGTTAAGCCGTTAAAATGATTGTCTAAGTATACAAGTGAGTTGCACAGAGTTGGAGTGTGACTCTCCGTAGCCTAGAATGGAGTATGGGTATGATTTAGGTGAAGATGTATAGTATAGAAGAAGAAGTCTTGGTGTTTCCAAGCATCCAAGTAGTAACCGTCGTGGTGCCGCATACCCTTAGGAGGTGCACGACCGAAAGATAAGGGTAAGCATCATGCGGGGTCATGACAGATGGTATTAGATCATATTTGGCTCTTCACCACTACCACAATCAAAATGGTGCTGTTGAGGTGCACTTCAACTGTTTTCATAGTTCGTTGTGAAGACAATTCAGTGGGTATGTTCGTAGACTTAGTGAATAGTTGAATGGAGTGAACTGGTTCATCACAAAGACTTTGCATCGGACTTACAATAGAGGTTCCGATTGACAGTGCAGTGGAAGGTTGATTTGGGCACACACCTTGGATAGACCAAGAGAAGATTTTGTGGTGAAACAAATCATTTGGGCAGGGTGGGTGATCACAGGACTTATCGCAAGACTCGTCCTAGATCTAATCATAGAGGCAGTTTGGGCGTAAACCTTGGTGGTTTGAGTATAGAGTTGTAAACATATTGTGGACGTATGCAAGCTAGGAGTGAATTTCTTGAGGATGAACCAAACACTTGGGTGTGTATACGATCACACGACTCATTGTAGACTTGAAACAATGTGGAGGAGTCATGCATAACTCTTGGGAAGGCCAAGTGACTTGGATCGTGCCACGAAGAGATGAAGTAGTGGGAGTATTGTATGGGACAAGTGGAGGTGAATCTTGGATAGAGTCGACAATACTCACCAATCTAATATTGAAATGGACAGTGCAGGTGACAAAGCTTGGAATAACAAGAGAGACGATGTAGCTCAACAATTTGAGAAACTCCAAGAATATTTGGAGAGGATGGATGGATTTGATGCACAAATAGAATCCAAGATCAAAAAATTGAAGGCATTGGCTAGGGGGACTGAGACTTTGACATTGGCTACATTGGGAGCACTCATGGAGAAAGGCAAGTTTATTGAGTGTTACTTTTGTTCACATAATCAATTTGTGAGGGACTGTCCAATGCGAGGAAGGTTAGCTCCATTGGTTGAGAAATAGGAGGCTTGAATCACACCAACAATGGAAAAACATGAACCCTTGACAGAGACGGTTCAAGTGAAGAAGCCGACAAAATAAATGAATGAAGTCATGGAAACATTGGTGGAATGCATGAAAGAGCTGAAGACAAGAAGTCAAGGAAAATTTTCGCACAGTGAAGAAGTTGAGGGACTCTGCTTTGGTGAATACAAAAATAAGTGGGTTGAAGATGACAACTTTGGTTGACACTAGTGCAACCCACAATTTTGTGAGTGAATGAGCCATGAAATCACTTCATCACAAACTTTATATAAACACTAGAATGTGTGACATGATGAAATCAGTAGGGATGTCGGTGATAAGGATTGTTCATTCAACACCATTGAGAGTGGGAGAGTGGGATGACAACATGGATCTGTTGGTAGCTCCATTGGATGATCATGTGATGATCTTGGTTTTGGAATTCCTCAGACTTTCCAAAGATGCTCCTCTCATTCACAAAAGTTGCTTAGTATTCTTGGACAAGGATAGGACACCAAGTGCACCCTTGACGATGAAGAGGAAGCTCAGAAGGATGCCTAGGATTTTTGTGATCAGGTTGGTAGAAGGAGTTAGTGGAAGCACGAACGAGCCTTGCAACATGACACAACAATAAGAAGTCATCCACACCACAACATATTTGAGTAGTCCAGGGAAAGAAGAGAAACAATTGACAACGACAGAGACTTCGGTGAAGGAATCCATGGAGAAGGTTAGTAGATTGAGGAATCCATATAATCATGAGCGCGAGTGTAGGGGATAGTTGAATTCTTCACTTGCTGAGACCATGGAGAATGAGGGGCATCACCAAGTGAATCATTATCAACTACAGGTCATGAATGTTGTGGAGGATTAGGCATCAGACTTACCCACCACAAAAATTTTAGGAGTTGATTGAAGATAGTGCATGGAGGCACTTACTCAACCATATTTGGAGATAGTTGTGGAAGAGGTAGTATTGAAATATCAACACCTTGCAACGATCATAATTTTTTTTTATAAATACCATGGGGATATATGGCTTCCAACTTACTGCATAACGACTTGATGAGTTGGAATGCACGTCGAAGGAAGTTCGATTGGTCTTGCGATACTTGCAAACAAAGTACAAGTCAAATATGATGTATGCCAATAGACTTGGTGGTGGCTATTGGGTACATTCTGCCTACTAATAAAAGAAGATAAAGACATGCTATTGGGATCAAGGAACACACAAATGATGATGCCTATTGGAGGTTTCATGGAAATACTCAAGCAGGGAAGTTGTGAAAGGGAAAATGAGTTGTGGAGGCGACTTGCCAGACTGTGACAAGGGGAAAAATATTGTCTAGAATGAAGAAGTTCAACTAAGTGAAGTGAACATGTTGAAGCTGCAGTGGGTGGATGAACAATACCAAGAAGAGTTGAACATAATGACGATGAGGTAGACATAAAAGGGCTTGTTGGATGTGGAGACATGCATTCTCTAACGATGAACGTAAAAATTAGAATGATCACCCAACCAGTTCGAAATTTGAGAGGATCCAATGTATTGAAACTTGAGAGGATCCAATGTATCGAAACTTGAGAGGATCCAATATACATGACACACATAAGACAGAGTTGAAGTATCAAAGCCATCATGGGTCAAGAGAATCCAACACTTGGGAACACTTTGAGGATCTTCCGGAGGGGAGGACCCTTTGGGAACAATTACGGAGATAACCGTTGTTGAGTGGTGAAGAGATCAAGAGATGGGGTAGAGACACCATGGATATCGTCAGATGTTGTTGAGGATGGAAACACCTTGGAGCGGGGGAGGATGTAAGGTCTCTTGTGACACCCACCGAGAACACATGCTCCTTTGGAAGACTTGGAGACGAGTTGAGCAAGAGAACATGAGGGGTGTGTGACCGGTTGGAAGAAAAAAGACACGTGGGTGTGGGTAGGAGCACCTTGGGTGCACGATGGTGACATGCAGAACCAAGGGGGCAGACACCTCACTTGCCTTACGATAGATAATGGAGACTTGGGTTGCATTTGGGAAAGGACGTGGAGACTTGGGTGTGTGACCAAGGAGTGGACCCGCTTTCCCTTGGCAGCATGGGAACGTTGGAGAGGCGAGACGAACCCATTGGTACACCCACAAAGAGTAATGTCGATAAACACAAGGAATAAATTAAGGCAAAGGTGCATGCTGGTCCAAGAGATGTGACGATTGATGGGAACACAATTTTGTTTGGGTGCACTGGGTCTACGAAGGGGTGCATCGGTTCGTTTGGGTGCATTGGTCTATGAAGGGGCACGACACACCTAAAGGACACAAAAATCCATGAAGGTGACATTTGGAGTCCATATAAGAACAATGATGTGCAACCAAGACAAGCATAAGGGGCAAGGAGGCATAGACAGAAAGTCAAGTGACCAAGGAAAAGTTCTGAGGCAAGGCATAACTGAGTTAGAGTTATGAAAATGGAAGACAACTAGCTAAGAGGGGGACACATAAAGAGAGTTTGGGGAAGTATGAACGTAGGTCTATGGGAGGTATGTTATGAGGCAAAACCAAGGTATGCATTAACTTGGTGAAGTCTACGACAAAGAAGGGACAATAAGTTTGAGGTAGGGTGCACATCCGGGGCACACCACAGGGGTTGTGAAAGTGGTTGTGACAGAGAGTCTCGAGGGGATGATTCTATGTATGAGGCTCAATGTGAGGTGAGGCGAGTCGTGTGACTGTTCCCAAGTTGTAAACCGAGCCGATAGTGCTCATATTGTAATTGTTTCACAATAATAAGACTTAGCCAGGTGTTAGGCACATCTTGAGCCGCCCACACTATTTCTGTGTATGTCTCTTGTTTGTTTTGCAAGTGTTTTCTTGGTTTCACATGTTCTTGGATGTATGCTTAAATGACTAAGTGTTAATTTGTTAACAATATTGTCTAAATATACATGTGAGTTTCACAGAGTTGGAATGTGACTCTCCCATAGCCTAGAACGAAGTACGAGTATGCTCTAGGTGAAGAGGCATAGTCTGGATGAAGTACTCTTGGTGTTGCCAAGAAGCCAAGTAAGAAATGTCGTTGTGTCGCACGCCCCCAGGAGGTGCACGATCAAAATATTTGGGCAGGAATCCTCTGGGGTTGTGACAAGAAGCAATTAGCTTTAATTCTAGAACATGTTAGCATCAAAATTCCTTTTCATAGAATGTTCAAGGCTTATGACCTATCACTTCTAATTTCTTTTTTCCATCCATGTAGACAACTAGTTTTTCTCTTTACTTTTTTTTCTTTGAATAAAACTTGTCCCACTCTCAAGCTTGTAAGGGAGACTAATATTGTTGGTACCTTGCTAGTCCCAATCAGTGATTGGCTCTTGAATATCCCTAGTCAACAAAAATTGGCTCATGGAGAGTGAACATGTCGGAAAATTGAACCCTTGCCCCTCACAATTTCTCCTCCCAACCACCCAAGCTAGACCCAATTGACAATATTTCTCTCTACTTCTTAAAACATGTAGTAATATCTTCCTCTAATCATATAACACATAAGACATTGAAAGGTGAAGCATTCCTCCATCTCAAATTCATAATGAGATTTGTTTGCTTGTTTGTTGTTCTCGAGGATGATGATGCTCTGACCCCAATATGATCTAGTGAGAATAAAATATGACTTTTTCTAATAAGAACCATAGAATGTGATACTACATATTCATCCATCCATCCATAGATATAAGAAATGTGACATCATTCAAAATATGAAAAAAATGCATGGCATTGAGAGAGAGAGTTTTGCATCGTGTCTAAGGGGGAAAGAACCAAATTACTTACATGCAGTCTTATCAATATCACCGTGAATGACTTTGTTGGTATTTATTTTTCTCATTTCAGGTGAGGTGCATCCAATGAGTTATATAGTGCAAAAGGTCAATAAAGAGGACCCTGTTTTGGAGTAAAGTGGATACATTTTCACATAGAATTATCTATCAAAATTAGCTTGTGTTTGGGAAGATTAAATGGATAAGTAGGAATATTTTTTCTTTCTTGATGCTTTCTTAGCTAAGAATCAATTTTTTGAAAGACACAATATAATATAAAAGTGGTCTCCATGTTTATCAATTATGCATAAAACTAGGCTTTGAGATAGTAGGGTTGCTTTTGAAAGAGGATGATATGATATAACATGATGTTTTCACCTTTTCAAAATGTGCCTAGTTTCCATGACCAAGATTTGGTCCCCAAATCCCAAAAGATAGAGAAATATAGCTTTGACAATGTATAAAATGGTTGCATCACCTCTTTAGGATCAAGGAAGTATATCTTTTGTTTAATGCTAATTTAGAAGTTGGTTGCAAGCTAATGGCAAGGCTTATGAATTGGACATCCAAGTAGGTGTATGATTTAATGGTATTAATTTTTTATTATTATTGAAACTTAAGTGGTAGGAATTAGTGGTAGGTCTTATGAATTGAACATTTGAGTAGGGGTATGATTTAGTGGTATTAACTTATCTATGTATACTTAGATGATTTTCGAGAAGTATTGGAACTTAAGTGCCATCTCCTTAGTTTTATTTAGGTTTGCTTCCAAGTATATGTTTGTCACAAAAATGTGCTAGATATAAATAACAAAAGAGGTCCAATATTTATGAGGGAGAAAATCATCTTCTAGAATTGTAGTTTCTCTATGATGTTGCTTTAACTCATTTATGTCGAGATCAAATGATGTAGGAAGAGAAAATCCTTCCTTAATTCTAATGGTACTATCTCTATCCAAGTGACATATATAGGAAGTTCATACATGTCACTTGGATAGATCCACTAGATGGGTTATGTTCGAAGATTTCCTTCTATGCAGAGCATTTCATGGAGTTTAGGGACGACCTGATTGTTTTATCTCTGTACATGTGTCGCTAGTGGATGCATTCTCTTTCTATTCCCTTGGGCCAATTTAACATAGTATTTGAATGGAGGCCAAACACCAACTTGACTAGTTAGATAGGATCTTCCAAATGTTCCATCTTTAGGTGATTGATATAGGGAAACACTTCATATTTCGTTGTCCCACTTAGTACGATATCCGAGGAAAATTTCGTTGTCTATTCAGAGAGTCACAAACCCTCTCTGGTTTCTTTTGGTATTTTGACTAGAGATGCCTAGGTTTATACATGAGGTATGCCCTCATACTCCGTTCCCATATTATCTAGCCACTATGTAGACCAATATCCACTAAGGCAATCAATTACTTTTTACAATGATCACATTCACTAGGGGTACCAAGTGACACACCAATAACAATTTGAATTCCAATCCCAAATCAATGAGGATATGATAGGTCGTTCCTCCTTTCCAGAGACCCTAGTGAAGTTACTGTTCCAGATCTCACACTAGAAACTAGATGGGTTTGCCCATGCCCTAGAGGTGAGATGCCTCTTCAAGGAAACAAAACATCACATAAGTCTGATATTATTTTAGTTCCTCCCATAGACTTTCTTCTATTTAGAGTTTCATCCATTCAACCTTAGATGCTAGGGGAGCTAGTTCTAGCGGACCTTGATACACTCACATTATCTATATTTAGGATAGTGGATAGACTCTCTTTGTAAATATCTCTCCCAAATCCACTATGTTCCTAGGATTCAATCCTTAGGTTTTATCTATTTTCTTAGATCAATACTTTACATTTTATACCTTATTTTCTATAGGAGCCACTCTTGCGCTCCCACATTGTATCGACACTATTGTACTCAACAATCCCATTGACCTACTTTTGTGGTCATTTGTTGGATGCTAAGAAAATGATCTTATCTTATATGTGCTGAGAATGTCCAAAAGATATTTGGATTTGGTCTAACACTATATCTTAATGCATTATTATTGTTATGATAATTTCATTTCATTTTAATTTCAATATTAATGAACACTAGTAGCCAAAGTTGATCATTAGGATTGCAAAAAGTACAAACATGAGTGAACTATTGGGAATACTAAATCAATCCAAAGAGAGTTGAAAAAAAATAAAAACAAAAGAGTCTATAAGAAAACAAAGATATAAAAACAAACACTAGGAAGCCTAGAAGAATGAATGGGAAAGGGCTTGAAGGCACCAACAAAGAATCCCTAAATCAAAGTCATTGTTAATCTTAAACAATTTTAACAACCAAGGTTGAGAAGAAGTTAGTGATGAGATTCCTGTCATCCATTGGTTGGGTGCTTTGGATTTTTCATTCCTTGATTAACCAAGTATTGGAGATTTGTTCATGAGGCCTCTTATGACTGTAACCATATAGAGGTATGGAATAAGAGGTAATGAACCAAAAATTAGTAATGCAAGAAGATTTGTATTTGAGAGTATTATGACAGAGATGGAGCATCTTATGAAGGATCAGGGTGACACATCTTTGGTTTTTGTATTGCAAAATCTCTTAAGGAGTTGTGATAAGCTATAAAAAAACAATGATAAAAACCATAAATATCATAATAGTTAGGGAATTCAAAGATGAATTTGTCTTTTGATTCAAGTTCCTATAGACATAGATTCCAATTGTGGTGTTTCTTTTTAAAATGATTTGTATCCATGCACAACTATTGGGAACAAACCCGAATTTGATTTATCTGGAATCTCAAGCTACAACATGATTGCAATTTTATACACCTTAGAGTGTAGATGTGATAGTTCTTAAAGTGCATGTATGTGTGGAAGTAGTGATGAAGCTTTGGATTTAGGGGATCTTTTCACTCAATCCAAGTGGATTTCAAGTAGGATTTTCATATGTTTATTAGAATACATTTCTTCATGTCTCTCTTAGTGAAGCAAGAGGAATTGATGGGATAAATTAAAGGGGGATACTTTTCAATATACAAGTTGATTTGTGGGAGGAGAGAGGAAACTATAGCATGCCAACAAGTTTTGGCACCTTGCATAGAAAGTTGTAGAGATGGATATAGATCTAGGTAAATAATATATATTATAGCTTGAGTGTGGGTAAACCATGAAATGAATCTTGTGCAAGATGGTATACCATGGAAACTCATGGAGGTGAGGAGGGGAAGATCATTAAACTCAACTAAGATGATAGGGTTAAAAACCATTTTCTTAGTAGGAATATGTTTTGAAAGCATAGTAATGACTCATGAGAATCTTCTCGATGTGGTTTCAACCTATTTTCCTTAGGTATGGACTTCGTACTTCACAACCATAAAGGATAGAAAGTTTCCATTGTCAATAGAGTGCCAAGGAGGTAGAGCCCGAATATCTTGAAATTGAAGTTGGAAGTATTGCATTTTTTAGATAGTGAGCATTACATATCCTTTACTTAGCCTTTATTTTGTTGCAGAGACCAAGCTAAAATATAGGAAAAAGAAAACATTCTTAGGAAAGTGGATTATGCCACCATTTTCAATACTTGTCCTTTATAATTGAGCACAGTGTCAGATGAAGGCCATAATTCATCTTTGCAATGTTGATGCAAAAACTGCGATCCATAAACATCAAAATGTCAATTGAAATCCCATAGAGAAAGCAACGACATGTTACCCTTGATTGAATACAATGGTGTTGTATATGCCATTCGTGTTGCCCATTTTTATATGGAACCTACTAATAATAATATTATAGAGATTCATACCCAATGACATCACCAAGTCTGGGAGCCCCAACACCTTAAGCCTCTCAATTAGTAGGTGCCACTTGGCATTGTATAAGAGGATTTATGAAAGTCCAGTAAAAACCCTGACAAAGACAAATGAAATGTAAATGATTAATAGAATGAGAGAAAATGGGGTTCTAAATTAATAAATAAACATTGGTTATCTTTCCCTTAGGCCCCATATGCGAAAAACATGGGATCATTCACTAGGTCATGGGACTGCCCAAGGAGCATTTTCTTACTAAGAGGGAGCACCCCGGGAGCATTGTGGAAGAGCCCCAACATCATTGTGGGAGAAAACTAGGAACATTGTGGGAGGGATTAGAGAGTGCACTCCCTAGAGCGCTTCCCAAGCCCTTGAGGAGTGCTCCATCTCTCCTTGGATCATAATCCCTAGATAAAATGTCTAATTAAAAGATAATGTGGGGGCTTGGAACCCCTTAATTTGTAATCGATTTGTTGGTCAAGGACATGAATCCCATATCTCTAATTCACACATGATAATAGGTTTCTTGGGGGAAGTAAATAGTCGATGCTTAGGAAATATCTTTTAATAGATTTACCTATAGTTTTATCTTCAAAAGAGAAAGGCATATTCATTACATAGTATGAATGGATTGTGAGTCACATATAAAAATTCAATTGGATAATGGATCCCTAGGTGCTTAAAATAAGAGAGGATTTCCATCAGTTGTTAATAAAGGTCATGTTGTTTTGAGTTAATGTCTTAGTGAAATATATGATCAACTTGTTTTTTTCTATTAGAAAAAATTATAGGTCTTAAAAGAGCACAAGCATTCAACATAAACACAAGAGTGGGGAGAACTAGAAATTTTTACATTTGAAATTTCTATTGCAAAAGAATTACATCACAAGGCTAGCCCAAGGGAGGTTTCCATTGAACAAAACCATACATTCCACTCTCTCAACTAGACCATATATTGGATACACCATTTATCACACCGTAGAATTTTATGGTGGTTTAAACACCTAACCCTCATATTAACATCTATTAAGCAGTTTGACATATTTTGGTCATATGTCACTTTGATAATATTAATATGAATGTTAACATTATTATTTGAGTGTTGATATTATTCTAACACACCTGCCCAACACACAAATATTCTAACAAAAAAGATACAAATGTTTTCTCGACTTGGAATTGACTACAACTTCTCTCCTCTTGCTACTTTAGAACCCTTACCTTGTGTTCCCTTAATTGGTTTTCCACACTCTCACATTAAAACTATAATTCTTTAAGTTGATGCTGAACTTAGTTAGGAAATTATCATTGAACACCTCCTAAATGTTCCCCTCTATTAGGAGGCTTGCTCAAGATTATATTTCTAGGCTACCACTTAAGTAACTAATCATCAAAGTTTGATGTTCAAAGCCAAAAATTCTTAATAACAATATCGTCAACAATGATACTATGATCCTTTTTATTTTTTTTGACTACTTACAAGGTTTAAGCTTTGGAAAATTTTCATGTAATTATCTTATTGCCATGACCTCTGCTGATTTGATGGGCATTTTTGTTGTGAAAAGAACATCTAGATTTGTTGATGCTGACATGTTGGTAAGTTGAAAGAAATTGGAGATGTTACTCTGTTACAGGTTTATCTTCATCTACCCCATTTCTCATTTTCATGGTTACTATTAAAAAAATGCACGCAATTTAATTACGTGATAGACAACTACTTGAAATTATTGGGATTGTGAATGTTAGAAATAATTGCATCGAAAGGCGCTTTCTACAACCCAGTATGAGGGAGATGTGTAATTCCTTCCGTGCTCAAAATGGAGTTGACATGTGGATTTAAAAAAATGTTAATAA
>ML781755.1:451634-462848 GCA_009831015.1 Picea engelmannii | reverse complement strand
TTTGACTTCTTTGACCTTGGGGGCTTCAAGCCTTCATATGGGGGTCCTCCAACTTCATAAGGCCATAACTCTCAAACCACGAGGAGTTATGTGACATTCCACATACCACCGGAAATGGCATGACAAGCACTATCCATCTAGGATAGTTTCACCAACAACTTCATTGATCTTCATATCATTATTCCACATACAAGCATGGGTCATCCAACCATTCTTCTAGGATAACTCAATCCGCAAAGCGTCTTCCTGTGAGGGCTTTCGCCATAAGGGGACCACTTTGGAGTTCATCCATTTGTGCATCTTATCAATCATGATAAGACAATATTGAGTCATCTTATCATCAAACAAACTATGCATCATCATGTAACAACTCATTGATCCATATTCATCTATGCATCATATCAATGATCCATCTTTATCAATTGGTTTCCACTTTGACATCTATAATTCTCATCAAGGACTATGCATCATATCAATGATCCATCTTTATCAATCATTCTCATCAAGGACAATACATATTCATTACATCAATCATCAATAAATCAATCACTTGACATCAATCAATCAAACCATTGGCATCAATGACAACATGATCCAACAGTTCCAACAAATTTTGACTAGATTTCAAGGAAAAGTGATAAAAAAAGTCAATCGTTTAGACTATGTGAGTGTGTAACAATTAAAATTGACACGTGGAAATTAAAAAAATATTTTAACATCCTCAAGTAAAATAATTTTATATCAACTTTAGAGAAATAGAAATTGAAAGTAAAAAATTCTTATATCACACATAGGTGCTTTCTACTTCTCCATATGAGGGAGATGTGTAATTCGTTCAATACTTAATATGGGGTTAACAATGTCATTTAAAGAATATTAGTAACAAGTAAATATTTCAATATCAACTTTATATATATATATATATATATATATATATATATATATATATATATATATATATATATATATATATCCATCTTAACTTCGGATCTATCATGGGCTGAAAGGCATCAAATCCTTCGAGATACAAAAAATTCTTCCAGTTTTGTACTCTATTTTTTTTTTCATGTTGAGGAATTTGATGCCTCTTGGCACATGATAGATCCAAAGTTAAGATGGATCTAAACTGGTGCAATGGTGTCATTGTAGTCATCACCATGTATGAATTTTATTCAAACACAATGTCACTCTTTGTGCCCTCTTATTTCCTGTCATGGCCATTCCATTGGGACGACACCTTCAAACATGCTACCCTAGATACTTTACAAGCATTGGAAAATGATTTTTGAGTGTTCTTCAATGTTGTCATTTTTCTTCTAACCACTTCTCAACAAACTTAGTTTTAGGATAAATGGATGCTTGCACCTCAATCACATGTCTTCTCCCTATCTTGCTTCACCTTGGGAATATTTACTCTCACTTTCCTTTCACATTACTTCTTGTTGTCTATCTTGATGGTCACCTTATAGATGATTTTCCAAGAAAATTACATAACTACATATTCTTCTTTGTGGTTGGTTGTGTTCTTGTTCACAATGACCCTATCGTCTTGGGTGTTGTGCCTCAAAATACATCATCTTTAACCTACACGTGTTGTCTTGAAGTGTAAGGGACTTACACTGTTCTCTATATCCCCTCTTCGATTCAAATTTTCAAAACTTTATGGAGTGAAAAAAACTCAAAAGTATAAAAATTAATATTTAAGGGCATTTTTTCACATTTTCACATTTGGTTTCAAACATTGGTATTAAAAAAGCTTGCCTCATTTTAGCTGACCAACTCAGTCATAGGGAAAGACATCGATGGCTCATGTTAGGTTTCTCCTCCCCGTGGGGGAGTGGGGGGGGGGTGGCCATAGGGTTTGGTCTCCTCCCTTGGGGATAGATGAGAAAAGCATTACTGAACCTAATGATGAATAGAGGCAACCTAATAAGAATACCCTTTATGGGTGGGTGGCACACACTTTGGAAAATAATAATTTTGTAACTTTGAACTCTTACCAAGTGCTAACAAGTAAGGATGGAGAGGAGATGCATGTATTTGTTGAAATTTTCCAATGAAATACATGTCATGGAATGCACGGGATTTCATAGACCCGATTAGGAAGACCACGATTCATGTAATTCAACTAATAGTTTTGAAATTAGACGTGTTGTGTTTACAAGAAGTTAAAGTTATGGTTTTAATGTAACCACACCATTGTATTATATTTGGCTCGGTGCTGCTATTGTTCATACAAAGAGTGAAGGTGGGTGAGGGGGGAGACCACTCTCATCTTGTCTAATTTTGTTTCCTACATCATTGACTAGGGGTGTGACTCATCCAATAGAGTTGTGTGGGTACTCCTCAATCTTAATGGTAGGGTTTTTGGCCTTACTAATTGATATGCACCCAATGATGTTGAATCTAGGGACACATTGTGGGATTGCCTAGCTAAATACCTACAAAAGGTAGACTAGCTTATGTGTGGATACTTTAATAATGTCGAGTTTGGGGTGACAAATTGGGAGTTAATTCAGTTTGCATGGCACAAAGGGAGTGTATGCCCTAGAATGGCCTTATGGCCTTATTTGGCCTCTATGACCCCCAAAAATATAAGAGAGACGACTCTTCATATTTTTTGTTCCCATGGTTGAAATTTAGCACTAGTGATGAGAGATTCATGAAACATATCGACAGTATCAGAACAAAATATTTTTTCTTCCACTATGAAGGTAGTAGACTAGTGAAAGTGTCGGGGGAGGCTACTTTCTATAACCATCAACCCATTTTGTTTTCTATTTCTTGGGGTATGGCCAATACAATATTTTCTAGATCTAGATACATATTCAATGTCTTACACCTTCAACACCCATCTTGTATTCATACCATTTTATGGATCTAGAACTTGTTGCCTCAGTCCCAAGGAGCAGATGGGCATATATATTGGTTGGATGATGCAATGAGTTGGATTATGTCTTTCCTAAGAATATTTGGCTGATATATCATGATTATTCAATGAGCCCACCAAAAATATGAGAAAGAGTGTGAAGAGATCTCATACCTTCTTCAGATAACTCCCTATGTTGATATTAGCAAATATGAAGAGAGGGAAATGATTCCTATTCTCCCCCCTTAAAATGTATCAATACTAGACATCCTATTTTATTCACTCAAAACTTGCTTACTAAAAACCTGTTACATTACATCTTATTTTATTCCCTCAAATGAATTTGAGGATCTTTAGATTCTTTATCACGGGAGAGGGAAGAAAATAGGCTATAATGTAAGCCTAGCTATGACTTATGTAATGTGCAAGGGCCTTGCCATGACTTATTTAATGGTGACTTATTTCCTTGGTTGAGCGTTTGTTTCTCACCCTTGATCTCCTTCTGTTGTTTGAGTGGCTTCATCCATTGGCTTGGAAAGTCATTCCAAAGCTAGGAAAGTTAATATTCCACCCAAGTAAGTCTTTTAATGCTTTAGGGAAGTCTTTTAGTGTCCCATACTTTATAAGTCTTTCAATAGCCTCTAAATTGACATACAAATTTCAGATACCTTCAGGAGAGGAAATCAAATAGGCCAATGAGGGTTCACTTAGATAAGATTTTATGAGGATCATATCTGTAGAGTAAGCTTCGTGTTAAAGGGTTTATAAGGATCTTATTGGTTTGATCAGGAATTGACTGGGCCCTTGATTTCTTCCTCTAAAATTGTTAGAAAAATATATTACTATTAGTTGCAATTACAAAGTTAATTCCATTTAATGGTAAAATATGGTCTCAACTAATTATTTTTTTTGGTTAAATATGGTCTTTGCCAATAGTAATAGTTAGTAACTATGTGCTAAGGCAACCCATTTTTTTGTTAAATATTAGATTTGGTAATAGCAATGTTTTACAACTATATTGTCATACCTTATCAATCGAGCAACTAAAAAATTCCTAAGTGATTGGTGTTGCTAGTTGAGGGGCGACTTCATTAAGTGGGATGAAATATATATACCTTGTGATTTTATTTTACACCTTAAATCACCTTTTCTTTCAGATGTTGACTCATATAATTTCTGTAATTAGCTTGGTATCCATGTTCATAAATAGAAAACATAACTCCATAGTGTTGATTTTTCTGATTCTCATATCTTGATAGTTATTTCCTTATGATTTCAAAATAAGATTCACTTTCATACCAATATGATCATAGAATAACTATACACTGAAAATGTCAAATAAAAATGTAATGGAAATAACAATATCTATAAATATTAACCATGCACAATAGACACGAGAACACAACACAAGAAAACAAGAGTTTATCTTGGGAAACCCAACCTTGGGACGAAACCCAACACCCTTTCTTATAGAAGAATTCAGTCCAACATATTACCAGTACATCACCATCACCAAATCAAAATACCATACAAAGAAGAGTCCTCCCCAAGTCTTGCACCTCCAAGAGCTAGTGCCTCGATAATATGACCAATAATAACCAAGAGAAAGATCCTTCAAGCCTAGCACCTCTCCAAGATAGTGCATAAGTAAGTAGACCGAGAAATGCATCTGGGAAGATGAAATTGACACAAAGAAACTGGATAGTGTGCATTGCAGAAGGAGAACTGTGTCTGTCTGTCCAAATGAAATGATCCAACCTGCATTTACACTAATCCAGGTGCATGTCCTTTCCCATGGGGCCAACTTCTCATTCCGGTTCTTCAAATTTACTTTATTATTTTTTGTCTTTTACTGGTGGGGCCAACTTCTCTTCTTGGGTGTTCAATTTCTTCTTGGGGATTCTTTAATGGTCAGATGGGTCTTCTTGTTCTTCCTTGTGGAGAGTAACTACCCGAAATTGCAAAACTTCAATACTCCCTCTCAATGAGGGAGGCATTCTCCATACTTAGATTTCGTCTGTCATAAAAAGGTTGTCCTTGAGCTCGGTTGATGTAATATTATTTGATATGCACCCAATTGATGTATACTTCTCCCACATAACACCCAATTGATGTATGCTTCTCCCACACAACACCTCAGATCTCTAATGGTCATTGTCATGTCACATGATCAAGGATAGAGACCACACCTAGGTCATTCTTCTTAGCCAGGTCAGCATGGCCATCGAATAAGAATGATCAATGCTAATACAAAGAGAACATCAACACCTTGGGACACTCTCCTTAGGCAAGTCATCATGGCCATTGGAGGAGAGTGTCTACCCGATGCTAATACATGGAGAACATCAATGCCCTGGACCATTCTCCTTACCCAATTCAACATGGAATTAGAGGAGAATGTCTGTCCGATGCATATGTACCTTGATTCTTCATCAGTCCTTGATCAATTCACATGATAAAGGATGAAGACTACGTTTGGGCCATTCTTCTTAGACAATTTAGCATGGCCATCGAAGAATAATGTACCATTCTCCTTATCCAAGTCAACATGGCCAACAGAGGAGAATGTATGCCATTTTACTTAGCCAATTCAACATGGCCATCAGAGGAAAATGTCATCCTGATACTACCATATGGAGAAGCATTAACACCTCAAGTATTTTTCGGTCCTTGTCAAGTCAGATGAGCAAGGATAAATACTACGCCTAGGACCTTCTCCTTAGGCATGTCACATGGCTATCAAAGGAGAATGTATGCCCGATGCTTCTGAAAACATCAACAATTCCTCTCAAGGAGGGAGACATTTTGCATCATGCCAAGCTTGTCTTTGGATACTAGAGCTTCATTTCTCCCTTCTATATCATGTCTCAGATGATCTTCTATCTACTCATATGTGGATATATATTGGATCTTCAATGCTCCCTTTTTCATCATGTCTTAGATGAATTCTTACAAGAAGCTTCCAAATCCATACTTCTTTTGCTTCTTGTGACACTAGATGTGATATACTCCATCTTTGTTGTATTGAGTGCCAAAAAAACCTACTGTCCTGAAATCATAATTGATCCCAAGCTAAAGAAACACCCCAAGGTACTCAAACTGTCTATTTCACTCCCTGCCTAATCATAATTTGTATATCCATGTAGCCTTACTTCACCACCTGAGACATATCTGAGCCATATCCAAATGTACCATGCAGATACCTCAACACATGATTTGTTGTAATCCAATGGTAGTGTCTTGACTCTACCATAAACTAACTCAAGATGCTCACTGCAAAGTAAATATTCATCTTGGTGTTAACCAGGTACATCAAGGATACAATCAACTGCCTGTACATTGTGGGATCCACCAAATCTAAATCTGAAGTAGAATCACTCAATTTCTTCAAATTTGTCTCCATAGGCGTAACCATGGACTTGCATCCCATCAAATCGAATATCATCAGTATCCCCTAACTGAGGAAGATCTCATCCAATCCCTGTCACACCTATAATCCCAAGAAATAGTACATCCAACCAAGATCATCCACCTATAAATCTGAGAAAAACTCCTTCTATCACTAAAGTAGGATTTGTTGTCCATTCTGCCTCATTGGCTTCTCCCTCTGTGACTAAGAAAAAATACATACCCCGGTCCTCCTGAGTTGCTTCCTCCTTTGTCACTGTAACAAGGTCTACTAATGCAAGTGTATCCTCCCAGGAGACCTCACATATCCTAGAAGCCTCCTCAACTCATGACACTCGTATGTCAGTCCTGGAAGATGTCTCTCTTCCACATGAATATGAGGGGAACTCCCTTTGAATGATCGACTCTCCCTCTGAGCCAAATGAATCTCTCTGAGAACAGTCTCACTCTGAGTCTACATGCTCCCTCTGTAAATTGAATCCCTCTAAGTCTGTACAATCTCTGAATCCATATTCTCCCTCTGCACCTGCTAACCTCCTCTGAAGGTTGATCTCCTATGAACTATCCTGGGAGGTTTCTCCTCCCTACTAGATCCTGAGGTTTGACTCCCTTTGAACTTTGGCTCCCTTTGAGATGGTACTTGGTGGGGCCACTTAACTCACCACTAGTGGAGCCATATTCTCCTCCTGATGATGTGGCTCATCAATTCCATATAAATTGAGAATCTCTGAGGTTGTTTTTCTCTCCTAGAAGGTACCACAGGGAGCTGGATGCCTCTCTGCATCCTACAAAGTATCACGAAGCCATGCTGGTCTCTTCCTGGTCACTATAACATCTGTAGGTAGATCCATTGGCCCAGATGGCTCTACTGATATCCTTGAACTAGAGGGATCTATACAGAAATCCTTCGGAGCCTTCTGCTCCTCATGATAAATCTCCATATGAGATATTATGTATCCCACAGAAGTATCCTTCTTTCAAGAAGGTTCTAAATTCATCCTCTTTTGCTTGGTACATGGATGTATACTATCATGTACACAAATATATGTTTGGATAGTCTGATCCATGTATCAAACTAGAGACCATCTAATTTGTTGCCTCCTGCAACCGTCACTATAACTCCTTCTTAGAGTTGTCACCTGTGAAATCCCCGTAACAAGAGAAATAAAAAGGGAAAATAGCAGACAAGAAAAACTTTATTATGATAAGGAAATAGGAACAAGAACAAAAATAAGAACATGAAAAATCATCACTATATCTCCCTCTCAGATCTATCACCCGTGACTTGCCTGAAACAAGAACAAGAACAAGAACCAAGAAACAAGAACACCACTTTTCTAGTGCCGTGACCAATTATTTCTCCATGCTAACCTTCCCGGAACACGAACAAGAGTAAGAACAAGAACAATACTTCTCCAGTGTTTTTACCAGTCATTTGTTCGTGGTAACCTGCCCAGAACAAAACAAGAATATCTCCATAGTAACTTGATTGGGACAAAGAAAACAACCAAGAACTTCTTCCTAGAAGATATCGATTTCATTTTGTAAATAAGTGCATCATTAGTATTAAACAATGATCATGTACATAATGATCATCGTACCATTTGATAGCAAAAGTACTCAACATTAATAGAACTCTAAATACTGTTGTCCCAATTACAACATTTACTTAAGACATAGCAATATAAAATATAAAACCTTATATGCAAACCTGGATTCTTGTTGTTGTTGTTCCATTTGATATCAAGTTTTCATATACTATAGGAGACATCACCATTGCTGCCTCCAACTCTTGGTCTTCCTCTAAGTGCACTAGATCTAATATCCCTTTGGATCTATTGTCACTACTTGGAAAAATTTCCTTTTTCCAAGTGTACATTTCCTACAAACACCCTCATGCTATAATTTATATACAAGTGCATACCTATGAAATTTGTAGCACTATACATCTTGTTTTCTAATCTAAGACAATGAATCATCTCAACAAGAAGAAGTCAGAAATATGATTCAAAAGTTTCAATGTCAGGAAAATGTCAATAAGCCTGAAAACCCTAAAATTATAACTTTGACAGATTGTCAATCTAAGAAGTACAATAGGTGAGCTAGGGAAAGGAGAGCTGGTCTATGCTAAAATTCTTCCCAACTCAGCCCAATAATTTTCTCAACGAGATTTACAAAAATGTTGCTACAACTGCTGTAGTGAGTTTTAGGGTGAAATTTCAACTTTCACCAAAATGCAGTCTGAGAGGTGAAGTGAATGCACTGGATTAAGGTGATTTGATCAATGGTGGAGTTAGATCCAATGAATTTTCAATAAGTGATCAATGATCTTGATAAGTCCAGGTCTTAACATAAAAATGTGCAGTGACAATATTTCAACAAATCTCTAACACCATGTTGATTTTTCTGATTCTTAGATCTTGATATTTATTGCATTATGATTTCAAAATGAGATTCACTTTCATACCATAGTTAACATAGAATAACTATACAATGAAAATCTCAACTATAACAATGCAACACAAATAACAAGATCTAGAATATTAACCATGCACAATGGACACAAGAACATAACACAAGAACACAAGAGTTTATCTTGGGAAACCCAACATTGGGAGAAAACCCAACAACCTTTCTTATAGAATAATTCAGTACAATATATTACCAGTACATCACCATCACCATATTTGAATACCATATAGAGAAGAGTCCTCCCCAAGTCTATCACCTCCAAGAGCTAGCGCCTCAATAATATGACCAATAATAACCAGGAGAAATATCCTTCAAGCCTAGCGCCTCTCCAAGATAGTGCATAAGTAGACCAAGAACTACAACTCGCATGAAGCAAATTGATAGTACACACTATAGAAGGAGAACTGTGTCTATATGTCCAAATGAAATGATCCAACTTGTATTTATACTAATCCAGGTGCATGTCTTTTCTTGTGTGGTCAAGTTCTCATTTTGGGTCTTCAAATTTTCTTTATTATTTTCTGTCTTTTACTGTTGGGGATGACTTCTCTTCCTAGGTCTTCAATTTCTTCCTAGGGATTCTTTAATGGTCAGATGGGTCTCTTGTACTTCCTTGTGGAGAATGACTGCCCAAAGTTGCAAAAATTAAACACATAGATCACTTGGTGAAGTGTTGCTTCTTGTATAACAAACTTACATATGATTGCACCGAAAGGCGCTTTCTATAACCCAATATAAGGGAGATGTGTAATTCCTTCTGTTCTCAACATGGAGTTGACACATGGAATTTAAAAAAATGTTAATAACAAAAAAACATTTCAATGTCGACCATGAATAAAATATTTCAATATTCATCTTAAGTAAACTAATTCTATATAAACTCTATATATATAGGGAAAGAGAGAGTAATTGAAAGTAAAAAATTCTGATTTCATTAATAAGCGCTTTCCACTTCTGAGAATGAGGGAGATTCTTAATTGCTTCAATACTTAATATTCACGTAGTCTAAACGTTTGACTTTTTGGAGTTTTTCACCAGAATCTGGCGAAACAGATCTTGGTGAAATCACCATTTTCTGTTGTTTAAATTGCATTTTTGAATGCATAAATGGATTCAACACCCTGGAAAACCCTCAAGGAACTCGAATTATACCGACTCAATCACTTAAATATAGATTTCCAACAATTTTTGACCAGATTTCAAGAAAAAATGACCGGAAAATATGCCTGTAAAAACTCCAAATGGTTGAATATTAGGCCTTTACAAATATAATAACATAACAAAACCTCTAAAAAGATGCAAAATTTAATCTATTTAATCATTTTGTCTTAGGTGAGGATGACATTCTATAAAGAGCTTGCAAAAATATTCAAAATGATCTCCATTCCTATCTTCTAAGATTTTCCATTACCCATAATCCAACTGAAGGCCTGCTTTAGACAACGCATCTGCCTCAATGTTGCGTTCCCTGTAAACATGCCGAATATAGACCATATCAAAAGAATCCAAGATCCTGTAAAAATCCTTGAGAATAAAGAGAAGTTGAATATTATGACATTGCTAATATTTCCTTGTCCAATTAATAACAACCATGGAGTCACCAAAAATCTGTAGAGAGGATACTCCTTTTTCTGAAGAAAAAAGAAGGAGGATCTTGAGAGAGATTAATTCTACAAAATTGTTTGATCCTTTCCCTAACCCCATAGATAATTTGAAAGAGTGGAAAGTAGAGATGTAGAGAAGATCCCCTCCTGCATAATTGATAATTGTTTTGTGAAGCTCCATCAAAGAAATCCCATGACTTTGTGGGATCTATTAGAACAACCGATAAGACCCTTGGAGGAGGAATATCATTTTCCCGTGGAAAACAGGATAGGATGCTAAGCCGTTGTGCTGCTACAATATCCGATGTTGTGGTTTTGTTGTTAGATATTGCCGAGTTCCTAGAAATCTAGGAACCCCAAAAAATTATTAATGGTAGTGCTTTAACATTCCAATTTGAGAGGTTCAATACCCAATCTTTCCATGCATTTACTATCGAATTACCGAACCAATTAAAATCTTAACCCAACACAAACGAAAATTCCTTCCATATCTTCTTGACAAAAGGGAAGTTTAGGAAAAGGTGTAAAGAAGTCTCGTCGGTGGATTTGTCGAAAGCACACCAACGCGAGCCTTCAATTTGCTGATTCTTCATTTTTTCCTAGGTTGGGACTTTATTTTCAATAAGGCACCACATGAATATTCTAGATTTTAGAGGACACCATACTTTCCATAGGCCTTTCCACCACCAAATCAAGTCTCTCAAATGATGAACAATATACAACTAGATTTAACCTGGCCTGGGAGTATAAATGCCCAATGGTTCCATATCAATTCATCCTTCATGTCTACTATTCTGATATGAGTGGTTTTATAGCCTGGATGAAATTTGTCCATTGAACAAAAAAATCCCCTTCTAGATC
>ML781755.1:412714-438066 GCA_009831015.1 Picea engelmannii | reverse complement strand
AAATGATAGAAAATGGAGATGAGTCAACTCGGCTTCACGATCTCGATCTACAACATGAGCGAGTCTTCAAACAAGCTCTGATACCATGTTCGACAACATAGGGATTCCAGCAGAGAACGAACACCTTCAATAACCACTCACATAACCAAATCAAATATCAACACACCAATGTTTTCACGTGGTAAAACCCCTATGGGGAAACATCCACTACCCCAACCAATGTGACCACTTGGAGCAGTTTATTAATGCAAAAGAAAAATATTACAGAGAGATTTTACAAGAGAGTTTATCACAGTCGATCTTCAGAAAATGACCCTCCATGATCTTTAAATAGAGATCATGGACTAATCGGGTGTTAAGCCACAGATCAATGGTTGTTAAGATCGAGGAGAGTATGAACCGTCAGATCACTCTATGTCGGGAACATATTGTGACCGTCAGATTTCCTAACTACAAATGCATACTAAAGAAACACACTATGAAACATACTTTTACCTAATGACACATTAGACCAAGTAGATCTTAACTAACTCCTAAGTGTCTAAATATCCTAACAGGAGCACCTCCCCTGGATCTAGATACATTATATCCACATAGGACTTGTTACAAATGGAGCAATGCTGCACCTTGAGCATATATAAATTCAATATAAAGTAGGCAGTGAATATGGTCTAGTGAGTTCCCCCCAAACATACTATAGTGATAAAGCATTACCCACACCTCATATTTGTTGTTGTAAGAAAACCCATTCTGCTTATGAATTAATAATCGTGTCAAGTATTAATTCATCAAATCCAACCATAAATCCAACCAATCAACCTTGAGCGATATGTTAGTAATAAAGCGTGACCACCAATGAACCCCACACACACATGTTATACCTTTAATATATTGAAGAACTTACCACCCGTTACCCACCACATTGAAATTATTATCATCAATAGGTTCAGTATGGATATTTTTTTTCAAACCCTATTTTGATAAATCAAAAGGAATTGCATCTTTAATAATAATAATAATAATAATAATAAAATACTAGGATTTTACTTAATATATTAATAGGATATGATAGAAATCAAATTCACCTTCTTAGGCATTAGATTTACAATAGGTAAATAGCTGAGAGAGCTAGGAAGGCGTAACAAATTGAATTCGAAAATCCAATTAATCTAATGATATGTTTTTCACCCATTCATTTGGGCCGTATCCATATGTACATGTAGATATGCATCTGTCAATATCCATATACCCATACCCATCTAGATAGTTCACAAGGTTTGGTTAACGATATCCTTTTGGAGTAGTTTGATAAAAAGATTAAGAAATGATTGTTGAGAGATGAATGACTTCTCTTCATTCATAGATAGTCATGATAGTGAAATCTGTATTATGAGAAACTCTTGAATTGAGGAATGATTGGCTTATGATCAAATGGAGTTTGCGATATTTCCATATTATAAGACACATGACAATATTTACGAGAATTAATGAAAGCTTCCTATTGGATCCATAAAGAAATACAAGGTGGCGCGCATAGTTTTAACTTTAGAGCGCCTATGATAGTTAGATGCACTAGTGTGGTATGTGAAAACACACACTAGTGCATAAGTATTTATAAATATACCGTTATTTACATTTTAAAATTTGGGTCTTCCACTGAATTTTCAATGATTTTTATAAAACCCACCTTTTTTAAGATTGTCATTATTAATACATTATAATCATACTACTGCACCTATGCTATAGTGGTATAGATGATTTGATGCATTACTATTTATTAAATGCATCAGTTACTAGTGGGTTGGTGCAAGCTAATGCTTCTCTATCATGATACATTAGTTGCAACACAAATATGGAAAAATAAAAATCTATTGAATATGAGGTATTATTAGAGGTACATGCACAACTTGTTATATATTGTGTAAAAAGATGAAACGTAGGAAATCAAATAAGCTTTAAGAATATATATGTATTTTATTTATTAAAAATATGTATAATTAGAAATATTCATGTTCTTCTAACATTGGTATGTTGCTTTTTTTCTAAAATATAATGCATATGTTTGCGTTAAGACATCGGTTTTGTATAAAAATAATACAATTTATGGAAAACAAATCATAATTGTATAGTCGGTTTGATGCAAGAGCATCATCATCAAAGCGCAAGTGGATGACAACTCAGTTCCCTAGCGTGCATTGTGAAGTGGTTTTTTAATATTAAAGATGTCATGTCATGAAATATCTTGAAAATATTGTAATTTAAGAACATCTTAAATGTTTAGGAGCTGAACCATCGCATGAGATCGGTGGGGAATGTATTTTCCTTTAATGTAGTAGATTACAGTACAGATTCAAAGCGTTTTCTCTTATATGTCTATCTCAAACATTTATTGTAATAAATCCTTAGTATTTGAAAGCTTTTATTTCGATAGGATAACAATAAGGTAGTCGGAGGGAAAAGCTCCATGATCTCGTTTTGTATAAATAAATGTATTGTATGCCCAAATGAGGCTGCTGAAGATTATTGTAGATGAAGGTTGTTGTTGCAATTTAGCTAAAAGTTGCAGAGAGTTGTTGTTGTTGTTAAGAGTTGCTGAGAGATGATGAAGAGAATTGTATGAGTCCATGTACATATCATTTGAATGAATATAACAAAGAAGCGTTGATCCAAATTTTTGGTGTTGCTATTACTGTGTCTATCTGAATGAATGAATGACAGGCTTTCTGTTTAATTACATTTCTTTGTTATTACTTGTTCTTATGTTATGAATGCATTTACATGGTTGAATGCATGAATCTGTGAGATATTAGATAAGTTTCAATTGTTTCTTTTCTACGAGCCTTTGCAAGGACTGCATAGTGTCCGCAAGGTGTGTGTTGACAAAGTATGTTTCGACTCAGAAGCTCAGGAGAGATAATGCAAAACTTTTGTTTGCAAGGAGTGCAAAAGTGTCCGCAAGGTGCACATTGACATAATCTATTTTGACTTAGAAAGTTTAGGAGGGATATCTTGAAAGTGTGCATAGGTGGAAATGCACTTAGATTCATACCGTTCAGGAGGAACAATTGGGCCATATGAGAACTGTTGCAAGGAGTGCATAGTTTCCCATCAAGAGCTAAGTTGAAGGAATCCTATTGCAAGGTGTGCACAGGGTTGATACTTGGCTAAGTATCGAAGAAGTCATTCTGAGAAGTTTAGAGTGTTGAGGAGGAACACTTTAGGAGAGATAACTTGGAGCTTTGTATGCAAGGTGTGCATATTTTTCGTAAGGAGTGCATTGACAAAGTATTTTAACTCAGAAGCTGAATAGGAGTAACTTAAGAGTATTTGTAGAAGAGTGTGAAAAACTGTTGCAAGGTGTGCACAATCGCTCACAAAGAAGTTGAGTCGTGGAGGAAGACCTGTTTCAAGGCATGCATAGGGTTGATTTCAACTAAGTGTCGAAGAAAACACTCTGAGGAGTTAGAAGTTAGAAGGAAGAACAAGATTAGAAGAGGTAGCGGCAAGAAATCTTCAATAGGGAGGAGCCCTTTAAGATTTCACAAAATTAACGAGCAAGATACTTTCAGGAGGAAGAAGAATCGTTCCAGATTGTCAGATCTGGGTGAGTTGCACAAAGGTTAGCCGTGGAGTCGTTTGACACTTCGTAGTTTAGAGGTTTGAAATCATTTAAGGAGTGGGGACTGCCGAATTGCTCAAAGATGCAAAGTAATCCTAGGCGTTGGTTGCAGCAAGGATACGTGGAAGTAGATCAGAGAGTTCGTGAGAAATAACTCCTGAAGTTTGTGTGGAGTAAGAGAAAAACTCCTGAAGTAGCGAAGTAGCAAAGGATATTATGACCATCAATCTGAGGGGGACATGTGTCGTCAGATCATGAGATCCAGGAGTGTGCATCCGAGGAAAAAGGTAAGAAGATAAATCCTGGCTGTCGATTGTGTGGACACGTGGTGTCATCTCTATCACTTCGGTGATAGAGTACTTTAGGGAAAAGGAGTGTTCAGATGTTTGGAACTCCCGAACGTCGAAGTCCCGAAACGGATCACAGCCGTTGGCTGTTGGAGAGACGAGAACCATAGATCTTGTCGGGTAAGTTCACGATTCGGAGCTCAGAGGAAAATGGGTAAGATGTAGTCAAAACGACTGAAGCCTGAAGTTGCAAAGAAGACTGTCCCGAGGTTATAGATCGCGATCATATGAAGAGAGGAGCTTAGTGGAGGAGCTAGCGCTCACCACTCAATGTTACCAGAAGCGCCCAAGAACGAGGTCACGGGTGAATTGAACCTGTGTGGTAACAAATGAGGGCATGTGTAAACTGATTTCAGGGTCTAGTAGAGGCCCGAAGAGCCGATTTGGCTCAAAAATTTGAAGATCCTTGACCGAGAGGTTTCTCAACCCCTAGGAGAGGAGGGGGGCTACATCAAGTGGTATATGAGCAACACTTTGCTTGTAGATAGCAGGAAAAGGTGAGAAGGTGAAAAGAGATAGTTTGATACCATCAAGTGGTATCAGAGCCACATAATTGATTTCTGTAGGCAAGAGAGAAGTAAGTAGTCTGATAACATCTAATGGTATCAGATACATCAAGTGGTAGCTGTGTAAAGGAGGAAATTCCATCATAATTCTGTCTAGAAGATGTGCAAAGCCAGCTGTAGCAAATCGAGATGTGCAAAGGGAAATGAGAGAAATTTGCGCAAGGTTAGATCCTATGGAGACAACGTAAAGGAGAGCACTTGATGCTGGAGACGTCAATGATTCAGAGAATGAAGAAGTGGAAGTTGAAGAAGATGCAGTAGAGGATGCTATAGAAGAATGCTTGCTGAAAGTGGTTGTAAAATTGGGAGCTAGAGAAAATATAGACATCCCGATGTATGAAGGAAATTTAGATGCCGAAGAATTGTTGGACTAACGAAGATCAATGGATAAGTACTTCGACTATGAAGATTTCAATGAGGAGAATAAGGTGAAGCATGCTGTCACCAGATTAAAAGGACATGCAACGTTGTGGTGGGATGAACTGCAGGCTGACAAAAGATGTGAAGGAAAGCAAAATATCGAGAATTGGGATAGAATGGTAGCCAAGTTGAAGGCTAAATTCATACCCAAGGACTATAAGATAAAACTATTCAGGAAGTTGTAGAACCCGAGACAGAAGGGAATGATAGTGAAAGAGTACACAGAGGAGTTCTACAAATTGAACATCAGGGCTGGACAAAGAGAAAAATATGATGAAAAGGTTGCCATGTATATTAATGGCTTGAGATATGAAATCCATGATGAAATCAACATGATGACAATGAGGACAGTGGAGGATGCTTATCAGATTGCGCTTAAGGAAAAAGAGAAGTTGGCCATAAAATAGAGCTAGCGAAGCAGAGGAAGAATTCTAAACATAGGTAAGGAAATTGTCCATGACAAGGCACAAAATCCCAAGGTTGAGACTAGAAAACCACATAGTCACTCATAAAGAGGAGGAACTTCCCGAAGGAGACAATATGGTGGTAGAAATGATTTTTCTCGAGGAAGAGGAAGAGGCAGAGGAGGAGAAGTGAAGTGTTATTCCTATGGAAAGACAAGACACATGTCTTGGGAATTCCCCAAGAGAAAGAAAGAAGGAGGAGGTGAAGCTCACATTTTAGAAGCGCAGAACAAGAATGTTGAAGCATAAGGTGTAGAAGATGGGAAATATCTGATGACGAAGAAGGTTCTTTTGAATCCAGAGTCAGGGGTTAAAAAACCAGTGCAGAGGAACAATTTGTTTAGAACTTCTTGCAAGACTAAAGATAGAGTATGCAAGGTGATAATTGATAGTGGGAGCACTGATAACTTAATATCCAAAAAGATGGTGGAGAAATTGGAGCTGGAGACACCTGCACATTTGAGTCCGTATAGAGTCTCATGGTTGTAGAAAGGAAACCAGGTAATGGTAACTAAACAATGCCTAGTTGAATTTAATATAGGAGGATATAAAGATGAGATTTTTTGTGATGTGATTCCCATGGACGTATGTCATGTTTTTTTTGGGAGACCATGGCAGTATGACAGGAATTTCATTCATGATGGGATAAAAAATACTTGTAATTTGGAGAAGAATTGTAGGACACACATGTTACTGCCAATTGAGGAAAAGAAAGTAAAGGAAGAAGCCAACACAAGTATACTTCTCATGAGTTGGAAGGAACTCCTGAGTGAATTCAAGAAGGAACAAGAGATGCAGTTTGCAGTCATGAGGAAGCCTAGAGTCATCCTTACAAGTATCTCTATGGATGATCTGCCTGGAGAAATTCAGGAGCTGTTGGAGAATTTTTCTGACATAGTAGTGGATGAGTTACCTAGCTCATTTCCACCCATCAAAAGTATCATCCATCACCTTGATCTAATACCAGGAGTGAGTCTGTCGAACGAAGCAACATATAGATTGACACCTCAAGAGAATGAGGAGGTAAAGAGACAAGTCCATAATTTGATGGACAAGGGGTTAGTCAGAGAAATCTTGAGTCCATGCGTAGTACCTGTTGATATTATGGTAGCTGCGAGAGGCATTAACCTCCATTTGTGACCTTTGATGAGATTAGAATATTCAGGAAGCGAGAAAAAACTTGGACATAACCCTAGAAGAGAAGTCGGCTAAATAAAATATTTTATATTAAGTCTTTAGCACCCAGAAAGAGAAGTTGGCCCAGACAACCTGGAAAAAGAAATATAAATATAGGACGCCAATTCTCATATGAGACAAACATCTTATAATTGCATAAATCCATTTGTGCACACTGTAGAAGTCTTGTAGTGTAAGTCTGGGGAACAATTGTAGCTGCAATCCTGCAATCTGTATTTTTGGTTTTTCTGGGTTGGACTCTCTGACCAGTTTTGGTTATCTTTTCTTGGTGCATTAGCCTTGGTTGGCTATTTATTTTCTACCAAATTTTTTCTCTCTGTCATGGTCAAGGTGCTCGGGGGTGGCATTAATGCCTATGGTTGGGTGACAATATCACTATATTGTCTATGGTTAAACGAGCACACCCACTTTTCTAATAGGTTATGGGCCCACACCTCCTTCATTCGGTCTAATCACTAGAAGGAAGCTAAGCCATAAGGTTATCAAGCTTGTTGAAGAACTGCTGCTAGGGTTTCTAGCAGGTGCAGTTAGTGAAACATTGTTGCTAGGGTTACTAGCAGGTGTAGCTGCAGAAACCCTAAAACTCTTTCCCAACACCTTATGATGGAATACCTTACTCAAGGAGAATATATTCTAGTGTGCCTTAGTCCAATGCACCTCTTGGCACTCTCAAAAGGAAAAACCTTCAAGGTTGAGATTTTGGGTCAAAATCAAAGTTTGACCAGTTATCAGTCAACAAAAATCATGAATGAAAAGAAGGATCATCTACACTATTCAACTCTCACAGGAACTCTTGAAGATGACATGTGGATAATTGACAGTGGAGATTCGAGGAATATGACAGGAGATCAGGCCATACTCTCTAATCTAAATGAAAAGAAGACATCCCATAAGGTATAACTTAGAGATAAAAACACCTATCCAGTCGAAGGAATTGGTCAAGCCTCCATCAAATTGAAAACATGTAACAATGTTCATTTGAGCAATGTATTATATGTACCTAGCTGAGAAAAGAATTTTGTATCCATATCTTGGCTATAAGAAAAATGAAACATAATATCCTTTGTAGATGGAAAAGTATTATCTTGGCCTAGAGACTCCAACATAGAGAATGCTAGAGTTATTGGAACCTGTGAAGGAAGACTATACAGACTACTAGAATGAAATGATGAAGCCCTTGTACATGATGAAGTCAATCCCAATGAACATTGGCATAGAAGGTATTTGTTGAAGGGCATTACCCTTCCTCAAAAATATGGTTGAAGGAATACAAGAACTACAATCTACACATGAAGGAATTTGCAAAGGATGTGCTCTTGGTAAGAATGTGAAGAAACCATTCTCAAGCAGTAATAATAGATCTAAGGAAATCCTAGATCTAATACATTCATATGTTTGCAGTCCAATGCTAGTCAATTCTCTAGAAGGTTCTCTTTACTATGTAATCTTCATAGATGATTACTCAAGAAAGACTTGGTTATATCTCTTGAAGACAAAGGACACCATTTTTAGCAAGTTTCAAGAATTCAAAGCAGAGATAGAGAACCTTACTAACAAGAAAATCAAGACCTTGAGAACAGATAATGGAGGATAATATACATCCAAGGAATTACTTTCCTTTTGCAAATCAACAGGGGTTAGGAGAGAGCTAACTGTTCCTCATAATCCTTAAAAAGATGGTGTAGCAGAAAGGAAGGACAGATCTATTGAAGAAACTGTGAAAGCACTAATGAATGATCAAGGTTTATCTATGTATTTGTGGGGAGAAGCAACCTTGACAACAATCTATGTTCAGAACATAAGTCCCCACCACATATTGAAGGATATGATTCCAGAAGAAGCCTTCTCAGGAAATAAAACTAATGTGGAACAATTAAGAATCTTTGGATTCCTTGTTTACATTCACATCCCCAAGGATAAAAGGATGAAATTAGAACCCTCAGGAAATAAGGGTATATTTATGGGATACAATGAATAATCCAAAGCCTATAGAATCTATATCCCGGAACAACATAAGGTTGAAGTCAACAAAGACGTAACCTTCAATGAAAAGATGGATTTCAAGAAATCCATAGATGAAACTATAGAAGAAAAAGAAGAGCATGAAGAGTCTAAAGAAGAAAGCACATGTCTCCCAGAAAGTCAGAATGAAGAAAAAAAACAACTTGATCATCCGATGCAACCATGTGAACCTATTGAATCAGTAATTCTACCAAAAACCAAGAAACCTCCAGCTTGGCTTGAAGCTACTCTACAAGAAGTAGAAAGACTCAAAGCCCCAAGTGGCACCTTCAGAAAAAGAAAAAATCCCAAAAGATTCTCCAGTTATGCAACATATATGACAAAGATTATAAATGAAGAACCCACCACATTTGAAGAGGAAGCTCAGAAGAAACAATGGAAATAAGCCATGAAAGAAGAACACCAGTCCATCGTGAAATATGTATGATAAATTTTGCCTAGACCCAAAGAAAAATCAGTAGTAACTTCAAAATGGGTCTATAAGATCAAACATTCAACAGACGAAAATGTGGACAAATAAAAAGCAAGGTTTGTAGCTAGATGGTTCTCCCAGAAGAAGGGAGAAGACTATAACGAGACGTTTTCTCCTGTTTCCATATATAATTCTATTAGAGCCATTATGTCTCTTGCTGCTTCCATGGGATGGAGTTTACATTAAATGGATGTAAAGACAACTTTTCTTAATGGAGCAATCGAAGAATAAGTATACATTGAAAAACCTCAAGGATTTGAAGTACACCCCAAAGACACTCATGTTTTTAGATTAAAGAAAGCCATGTATGGACTCAAGCAAGCTCCAAGAGATTGGTATGCCAGAATAGACAACTACTTAATAAGACTTGGTTTCTCCAAGAGTCATGCAGATCCAAACCTCTACTACAAAGTCGTGAACAATGCACCTATGATTCTACTACTATATTTCGATGATTTATTCTTGACATGTGAATAGTCTCTTATAAACCAGTGTAAGAAGGAACTAGCTTCTAAGTTTGATATGAAAGATCTCGGTCTCATGCATTACTACTTAGGACTAGAAGTATGGCAGAAGCGTGGTGAAGTATTCCTTGGACAAGGAAAGTATGCAGTAAAGATTCTTCAGAAATTTGGAATGATGGACTTCAAATCCATGGACTCTCCTATGACCACAAATATAAGAAAAGTAAGAGACTCAGATTCCGATCCAGTAGACCTTTCCCTATATCGACAATTTATTGGGTCATTGATGTATTTAGTGAATACTTGACCAGATATTTTCTTTGTTGTAAACACCCTAAGCTAGTTTTAGGTGGAACCCAGACATGAGCATTGGATAGCTACAAAGCATGTTCTAAGATATATTCATGGGATGCTAAACTATGGTTTAATATATACCACATCCATTGATATACAACTTCATGGATTCAAAGATTCAGATTGGGAAGGGAGTGTAGAAGATAGAAGGAGTACTTCAGGGACGTGTTTCAACTTGGGCTCTGCTATGATATGTTGGGGAAACAAGAAATAGAAGTCTATCGAACTCAACACAACATAATAAAAATATATCGCAACATGTGAGGCATGTACAGGAGCAATATGGTTGATAAAGATGATTTCTGGATTATTTGATCAGGTTCTAGATTCAACCACAATATACTTTGACAATCAGAGTTGTATAAGGCTATCCAAACACCCAATGTTTCATGAACGGTCGAAACATATTGAGATCAAATACTACTTTATTCGAGATAAAGTATAGGAAGGAGAAGTGAAGCTCCAATATATCCCCATAAATGAGAAAACAACAAATATTTTGACAAAGCCTCTGTCCAAGATAAAGTTTGCATACTTACGAGACAAGTTGGGGATCGTGGAAATAAATCCCTTAGATGAAAGGGAAGAGATGGCTCTCCAGGATGAGAGGGAGAAATGGTATATCATTGATTTATGGAAAATCATTTTTGAGCTTGGAAAATAGTCCAGGATGGGAAGTTCCTTTCCAGTTCGGAAATTGGTTTGAGATTTCTGACGGACAGACATTTTCCAGTTCGGAAAATGGTCCAGATCGGATGATCATTTTCGTAACGAAAATGGTTTGATAGATTGCTGATGTACCATAGACAGTGATTCCCCTTGTGGCCAGTGTGGGGGAATGGTCTAGGACAATATTTTTTCTTGGCAGTCACTCTCATTAGTGGTTAAGAAGAATGGTTCGCCTCGTCGGACAATCATTCTTTTGAAGTTCACAGTTGTGAGCATTTTCGAAGAATGGTCCGTTTTGGAGGTTGGTGCAGGACAATCATTTCCTTAGGAAATGGTATGGACAATCATTCCCCTGGGAAGACTCATTCTCTCCAGGTTGCACTTTGTTTAGTGATGGAGGAATGGCCCAGTTAGGTGAATGGTCCAGGTTCAACAATCAGAGACAAACATTCCCTAGGGAAGACTCATTCTCTCCAGGTTTCACTTTGTTTAGTGTCGGAGGAATGGAATAGTTAGGTGAATGTCCAGGCTAAAAAATCAAGGAAATTTATTCTTCCATGCTTGGGAAGAATAGTCCAGATATCCCATGGTTGATTGTTTTATTGTATGAGGGAAGATGCTCTTCCAGATCTCACAAGATGTGAGTGGAAGAATGGCCCAAATGACTCAGTTTATATCATGATGTTGTTTTTGTGCGGGTTGATATCAGATAATATGATTTCTATGGAGAATGTATGTCTTTGGATAGTAGATGTATGCTACTGTGGTGGATGTGGTCCACTGGTTGCGACTATGTGTTATTGATTAAGTAGTCGTGTGCTACTTGGTGTGGTTGTGTACCAATATATAGTAGTTATGTACTACTATGGATAAATATAGTTGTGGTCTATCATATGAAATTGTACTGATTTTCATGAATATTATCTAGTTGGATAATGATGACGGTGCTCGTGATTCGATCATGAGATAACACGTGTGGCTATAATGATGCTACCAATTGAATGGTTTGTTTGTGCTCAATACCATTACCTGTTATACCTCGCTAGCTAGGAGGGAGTGTTGATATTATGGTAGCTGCGGGAGGTATTAACCTCCATTTGTGACCTTTGATGAGATTAGAATATTTCGGAAGTGAGAAAATACTTGGACATAACCCTAGAAGAGAAGTCGGCTAACCAAAATATTTTATATTAAGTCTTTAGCACCCAGAAAGAGAAGTCGACCTAGACAACCTGGAAAAAGCAGTATAAATATAGGATGCCAGTTCTCATTTGAGGCAGACATCTCAGAATTAAATAAATCCACTAGTGCACACTGTAGAAGTCTAGTAGTGTGCAAGTCTGGGGAGCAGCTGCAGCTGCAATCTTTCAATCTGTATTTTTGGTTTTTCTGGGTTGGAATCTCTGATCAGTTTTGGTTATCTTTTCTTGGTGCATTAGCCTTAGTTGGCTATTGATTTTCTACCGAAATTATTCTCTCTGTCAAGGTCAAGGTGCTCGGGGTGGAATTAGTGCCTATGGTTGGGTGACAATATTGCTATATTGTCTATGGTTAAATGAGCACAGCCACTTTTCTAACAGTACCAACTGTGTTGAGTCTGAAAAAGGATGGAGGATGGAGAATGTGTACAAAATCAAGATCCATAAACAATATCACCATTAGGTACAAATTTCCTTTTCCAAGGATGGATGAATTAATGGATTGTTTGAGTGGAGCAAATTATTTTTCAAAGATATATCTGAAGAGTGGATATCACCAGATAAGAATGAGAGAATGTAATGAGTGGAAAACAACCTTCAAAATGAATGAAGGGTTGTATGAATGGTTTGCTATGCCATCTGGATTAACAAATGCCCCGAGTACTTTTATGAGGTTGATGAATGAGGTATTGAAAGATTTAATTGGTAAGTTTGTGATTGTATATCTGGATGATATACTAGTCTTCAGTAAAACAAATTTGAAGAAATCCTCTTTTATGAAGACAAAATTCATTTACTTGGGTTTTGTAATCTCTTCAAATTAATTGAAGATGGATCCAGAGAAGGTGAGAGAAATCAGAGAATGTCCATCGCCAAGAAGCATATTCGAGGTGGGAAGCTTCCATGGATTAGTGAGTTTCTATAGGAAGTTCATTAAAAATTTTAGTGGAATTTGTGCACCAATATTAGATACAGTGAAGAAGAGGCACAAGTATTTTAAGTGGACAGAAGAAGCTGAGAAAAGCTTCAAGATATTAAAGGAGAGGATAACAAAACAACCAATTCTGGTCTTGCCATATTTCAGGAAGACATTTCAAGTAATATGTGATGCTAGTGGAGTTGCAATTGGAGAATTCTTAAGCCAAGATAATAGATCTATTGCATATTTCAGTGAGAAGCTGAATGACCCTAAGAGAAAGTAATCCACATATGATAAAGAGTTTTATGCAATTATTCAAGCCTTAAAGAAATGGAGGCACTACCTTGTTCTGAAAGGGTTTGTTTTGTATAGAGATAATCAAGCTTTAGAATTCATAACCAGACATGAGAAGTTAAATCAGAGACATGCTAAGTGGATAGAGTTTATGAAAAATTTCACTTTTGTCATTAAACATATTTCTGGTAATGCTAACAAAGTTGCTGATGTATTAAGTAGGAGATGCCAAATTCTGTAGGAATTTGAAGTGAAAACCTTAGGGTTCGAACACCTTAAGGAGATGTATCATGATGATCCATATTTTATAGAGGCATATGAAGCATGTGAAAATCTGGTGCTCAGAGACAGAAACTAGTGGACATAGTATCTGATTCAAGATGGATTTCTGTTTAAAGGTTGCTAGTTGTGCATACCAAAGTGCTCGATGAGAGATAATCTATTGAAGGAAAAACATAGTGGAGGTCTAACAAGACATTTTGGCCATGAAAATACATTTTCACAATTGAACAATTCATACTATTGGCCAGGTATGAGGGAAGAAGTTTGTAAACAGATGTAAGATTTGTCAATATGCAAAGGGAAAGAAACAAAACACTGGGTTGTATCAACCATTTCCTATTCCAGATAGTCCTTGGGATGAAATAAGCATGGATTTTGTGTTGGGATTGCCAAGGACACAAAGAGGAAGTGATTCCATATTTGTGGTAGTTGATATATTCTCAAAGATGGCACACTTTATCCCATGCCGAAAGACTAATGATGCAAAACACATTGCAAATTTGTTTTTCAATGAAGTTGTGAGACTTCATGGGTTGCCCAAGAGTATTGTCTCAGACAGAGACACTAAATTTGTTGGTCATTTCTGGAGAACATTGTGGAAGAAACTGGGGACATAACTTTATTTTAGTTCAACATATCACCCTCAAAGAGATGGTCAGATTGAGGTGGTAAATCGAAGTCTAGGAAATTTTCTAAGGAGTCTGGGCACTGAACATAATAGCCAGTGGGATCAAATTATGTCACAAGAATAGTTTGCATACAATGACTCACCAAACACAAGTACAAGAAAGAGCCCATTTCAGATAGTATATGGGATGAATCCAAGAGGAGTATTAGAGTTGAGATATCTGGAGCAGAATGAATTTAGAAGTGTTGGAGAAAAATACTTCGCTGCAGAAATGCAGAAGCTTCATAATCAGAGAAAAGAGAAGTTGTAGAACAATGGTAGAGAATATAAACATAGATTTGATCGACATAGGAGAAAACTTCAATTTTAAGTGGGAGATCAAGTTCTAACACATATCAGAAAGGAAAGGTTCTCAAGGGGAACATATAACAAACTGAAGCTGAAGAAGATAGGACCATACAAGATCCTAAGGAAATTTGATGAAAATTCTTATGAGATAGAGATGCCAGAAGATGTGGGTATATCGCCCATATTCAACATTTCAGACCTGTATCCTTACAGGGAAGATGATATCAGAGGATCAAAATATCAGAAAGAGATCCAGTGGGAGAAGCAGATTCCTGTAGCAGAAAAGTTGTAGATGGAGAAGATCATAGATTGGAGAACTGGTAAGAAGACCAGGAGAAATACTTATTTTGAGTATTTGGTAAAGTGGAAAGGACACCTAATAGAATATGACAATTGGGTAAATGAAGCAGATATTCATAAGCATGGAAAGTCAGTGTAGGAGCTCATGGATAAGATTCCATGAATTTTTGTCCAGAGGAGTATGATGCAGGAGCATCATCATCAAAGCACAAGTGGAGGACAAATTAGTGCCCTAACACACATTTTGAAGTGGTTTTTGAATATTAAAGATGGAATGTCATGAAATATCTTGAAAACATTGTAATTTAAGAACATCTTAAATGTTTAGGAGCTGAACCATCACATGAGATCGATGAGGAATGTATTTTCCTTTAATGTAGTAGATTGCAGTACAGATTCGAAGCGTTTTCTCTTATCTGTCCGTCTCAAACATTTATTGTAATAAATCCTTAGTAGTTGAAATATTTTATTTCGATAGGATAACACTAAGATAGTCGGAGGGAAAATCTCTATGAGCTCATTTTGTATAAATAAATGTATTGTATGCCCAAATGAGGTTGCTAAATATTGTTGTAGCTAAAGGTTGTTACTTTAATTTAGCTAAAAGTTGTAGAGAGTTGTTGTTGTTGTTAAGAGTTGCTGAGAGATGCTGAAGAGGATTGTATGAGTCCATGTACATATCATTTGAATGAATATAGCAAAGAAGCGTTTATCCAAATGTTTGGTGTTGCTATTACTGTGTCTATCCGAATGAATGAATGGTAGTCTTTCTGTTGAATTGCATTTCTCTGTTATTACTTGTTCTTATGTTATGAATGCATTTACATGGTTGAATTATGAATCTGTGAGATATTAGATAAGTTTCAAGGTGCATAGTGTCCGCATAGATAAGTTTCTACGAGCCTTTGCAATGAGTGCATAGTGTCCGCAAGGTGTGCATCGATAGAGTTTGTTTCGACTCAGAAGCTTAGAAGAGATAACACAAAACTTTTGTTTGCAAGGAGTATGAAAGTGTCCGGAAGGTGCGCGTTGAAAGAGTCTATTTTGACTTAGAAAGTTTAGGAGGGATGGCTTGAAAGTGTGTGTAGGTGGAAACACACTCAGAGTCATACCGTTTAGGAGGAACAATTGAGCCATATGAGAACTGTTGCAAGGAGTGCACAATCACCGATCAAGAGTTAAGTTGGAGGAATCTTGTTGCAAGGTGTGTGTGAGGTCGATACTTAGCTAAGTATCGAAGAAGTCATTTTGAGAAGTTCAAAGTGTCGAGGAGGAACAATTTTAGGAGATATAACTTGGAGCTTTGTATGCAAGGAGTGCATATTGTCCACAAGGAGTGTGATGACAAAGTATTTTAACTCAGAAGCTCAAGAGGAGTAACTTAAGAGTATTTGTAGAAGAGTGTGAAGAATTGTTGCAAGGTGTGCACAGTCGCTCACAAAGAATTTGAGTCATGGAGGAAGACCTGTTGCAAGGCATGCACAGGGTTGATTTCGACTAAGTGTCGAAGAAAATGCTCTGAGGAGTTAACAATTAGAAGGAAGAGCAAGCTCAGAAGAGGTACCGGTGAGAAATATTCAATAGGGAGGAGCCCTTTAATATTTCACAAAATTAATGAACAAGATCTATTCAGGAGGAAGTGGAATCGTTCCAGACTATCAGATCTGGGTGAGTTGCATGGAGGTTAACCATGGAGTCTTTCAGCACTTCGTAGTTTGGAGGTTTGAAAGCGTTTAAGGAGTGGGGACCACCGAAGTCCTCAAAGCCACGAAGTAATCCTAGTCGTTGGTTGCAGTGAGGATACATGGCATCAAATCATAGAGTTCATGAGAAAGAACTCCTGAAGTTTGTGTGGAGTAAGAGAAAAACTCCCGAAGTCGTGAATTAGTGAAGGAGACTGCGACCATCGATCTGAGGGGGACACATGTCATCAGATCTAGAGATCCAGGAGAGTGCATCCTAGTTGTCGATTGTGTGGACACGTGGTGCCATCTCTGTCACTTCGGTGATAGAGTACTTCAGGGAAAAGGAGTGTTAAGATGTTTAGAAATCCTGAACACCGAAGTCCTGAAATGGATCACATCCATTGGCTATTGAAGAGATGAGAACCATAGATCTTTTCGGGTGAGTTTCGGTTCAGATCTTGGAGGAAAATAGGTAAGCTACAATCAAAATGACCGAAGCCTGAAGTTGCGAAGAAGGCTGGCTCGAGGTTATAGCTCGAGGTCATACGAAGAGAGGAGCTTAGCGGAGGAGCTAGCGCTTGCCACTCACTGTTACTTGAAGCACCCGAGAATGGGGTCGTGGTTGAATTGAACCTACGTGGTAACAAATAGGGGCCCGTGTAAACTGATTTCAGGGTCTAGCAGAGGCCCGAAGAGCCGATTCAAATTAGAAATTTGAAGATCCTTGACTGAGAGGTCGTGCAACCCCTAGGAGAGGAGGGGGGATGCATCACAGTTCTTGTGTGCCAATATTTTTCCATATTTTTTAATGTTACTTTTATATATTTTAAAAATGAATAAAGTTAGTGAAGCCATGAAATAACGAGGTCCAATGTTAAAATTGTGTTTGAGGGTCTTAATATAATCAATCATTTTTTAAAGTGTGTAGGTATCCATCTATGCTTGTGTACCATACAATTTGTATTCCACATGGGCTAGGCAATAAAAAATTATGCTAGAAATAAAATACTTATGTACTTTATAATTATGATATATTTACTAATAAAATCAATAAAAATACAAAGCAATATTTATAGGAAAAACTTATATTTAAAATTTGCATATAAATCTCTATAATCATGTATAGTTTCATTAACAACAATTATGTGGCTCGTATTTAAAAGTGTGGTTGAAAACATATATAAGAATATGGAGCTAGGAAAATGGAMATGTTTTTGTTTATATAGCSTGAACCACCTGGTTTTTTATTCCATAGCTAAAACCAACCAACCAACTTATCCAACAAGTAGAGGAAAAGAGGTAGTCTAGACATTTTTTTTTTAAATTTAYAGGAACATGGATGCATTAGTAACAAGCACTCATTAATAACTAACATGYATTAATAATGCACACACATTAAAAATGCATGTGCATTCTTATCACTTATATTCATAAATTTACAATCTTTCCACCACCTTTAGCAWCATGACATATTTTAGAACCTATGTTTCATAAGGAAAGGTTTAACAYTAGAACCTATTTTCCTCTCCTAGGAATAATCCTATTAGGCACAACCTCTTTGTCCAAAACTTCCTAATGGTGCTTGAAATACCACTTGGGGGTAAAATACCCATAGAGAAGGCATGTGTTATGGTTGGAGGTCTTGTTCACAATGCTCGAGGCGTAGAGATTTGTTTTCCTATGTAAGGCCCTTGTTTTACTTTTTGACCATAATTGAGATCCCTAGACCCATTACTAATGCCAAAAACTAGTTAATGGTAGCAATATTGCATATCCCACTTAGAGGACTCATGTGTTTGTACAAGGACTCATTCAAGTATATTAATCCTATGAATATTTAACGATATCTTGAGGAACTTGTTTTCCCTCATCAAGTATGTTCAAGGTCTTATGACCCATCCTCGATGTTCAAAATCTCCTAATAGAATCCATATCCAACCTTGATTCCAAAGACCCCGTTGAGAGGGTTTGTGTTGAGGTTTTGTAGGTTTTGTTCATGGTGATTGAGCCTGAGAAGAAATTTCTAGGGCCTAAGGTCAAAGTGTTTTCCTCCCCTAACCATAGTGTTAGATCTATAGAAGACGTTCATCTAGGGCTTAATCCCCCTTTTTCCCTCCTTGACCATTATTAGACCTTGAAGACCATTTCCATTGCATACAACCTACTCATGGATTTCATATCCCACTTGGATTCTAAAGAAACCAAACCATGACCCAATGAATGGTTAATGGTGTGGGCCTGAAATACATTGTCATTTAGGGCATGTGTTGTGGTTTAATCATGGAATCCATATCCCTTGAGTTGGCCAAAGATACTGTACAAGGGTCTTGTGTAGTCATTTGAGGATGTGATCAACATTATAACTATAGAAGCTTTATAGTTAGTAGGTTTTGTTCGTGGTAATTGAGCTTGACAAGTGACATTTAGGTCACAAGGGCCATTATTCTTCTCCCATGACCTTGGATATAACTTAGACATATTCCACGTGAACAACTAACCTAATGATGGCACCCATAACACTCTTGGATGCAATTGATAACCAAGAGAGGTCAAGTGTAGAGGTTCAAGGACTCATCCATGTTTCTTGATCCTGATGTAACATCCCCATTTTCAAACCCCAAACTAGCAATGCGTATTAAAAGTGTAGTATGTGGCTAAGAGCCAAGCGATGTATATTGTAAATGTGATGTATGGTTGAGAGCCAATATATAAACAATGTGAATTGAAATATGATGAATGAAATGTATCGTCAACTGTATACGGAAACATATGGATATTTGTGGGATAAGCATCCAAAATAGAGGGTAGGGGTCCAAGGTGGAGAGTTTCCCATATCCATTAAACCAAAATCCATTTCCTATTTTCCCCTAAATTATCCTTTCCATGAACCTTGCATTAGTTGTTGAGTATTATAGAGCCCAATCATTCAATTCATGTAAGAGGTATGGTGTGAGAGTCACTTCCCATAGTTATTGAGAGCATGGGGGATGAGTACAATCAACTTGTGGAAGATTTCAAGTCAATAAATCAAGATAAAGAGAGGACATTTGTATCGGGAGGAGACCAGATTTTGCACATTAACGTTTTTGCATAGTTCTGGGTGTGGGAGCTTGAAGACAGTTGTTGTGGACATGTTTGGCTACTGTTTGGAGTTGTAATTTCATGGAGAAAGAGGCCTTGTTCCCTAGAATGATGATATGTTCGAAATTCATACAAGAAGCATGCCTTTTGGCTGCTGGGTGAATTTGTGTTGCAGCTGTAGAATTCCTAAATTTTGAACAAGTAGAATTCCTATCCAACCTGTGCTGGAAGCCCTGGAGGGGAGTGTAAAGTTACAAGGGAATGCGATCAGTGAAGGGGGATTCCATCCCTTGGGTTGTGTAGATTGAGGGGAAGTGTGCTAGTGGAATGAAAATTGGTTGAGAGTTTAACTGCTGAAAGGGGGACATTAGTCATGTTTAGGGACCTCCATCTCTTGTGGACTCATAGCCCCAATTCGGGGGTGTCTTTTTGTTGAGAACTTGAAAAAAAAGGCTACGGTTGGGAGGAATGCCCGTCCTTTGCAATGAGTTGCATATTTACATAAGATAAATGTTCTTATCTACTGTGTTTAATTGTGTTAAATGTTGATATATATTTGTTGTGCATCTACTCTAAGTTAGCTTGGTTAATGTTGTTTTCCGTGAGAAGAATGATGCATTTAAATACCTATTTATAAGGTTGAATGTTGTTGTATGCTATCAGTTATTTCTATGCACAATTGAGAAATTGTGTTTACGTTTTTATTGAGCATGGACAACTGAATGAATTTGTATTTCATGTTGTGTGTTGTTTTCTGCATTTAAATTTGGTATCTGAAATTTTTTTGGGTCGTTTTAGTAATGACATGACCCAACTGGGGGATGGGTATGTTAAACCTGAGAAGGAAGGTTTATGGCCATAGGTTCTTATTTCCCTCCCTTGACTATTGTCATGGACCCAACACCCATCCATGATGCCTAGGACCTGATAACAACACCCATATTCAACTCACATGTCAAGGACTCCCTAAAGAGGGCTCATGTCATGGTTTCTAGGTGTTGTTCACTATGCTCGATATTGAGAAGGTTCAATAGGTCTTAAGAACATTGTGCCCCCCTTGACCTTGTTAATGCCTTGCCACTTGTTTGAGTACTTGTTTAAGGATATTGATCTTGAGAAGCTTCAATAAGATCCTAATACACTAGTTTTCAATCTTTGATGATAGTCAAGGCCCCACAAACCATCCATGCTCTTGTGTGGTGGTATGTGGACATGTTCATTGCATTTGAGCTAGATAAGCTATGTTTAGGGATTGAGGATGTTGTTCCCTCCCCCAACCAATGAAATGGGCATGAGGATGTTATTTCCCTACATTGAATATGGTGAATTACTCTAGACCCATCCATTGTGCATGAAACATATTAATATCATTTGTATTTAAATCCTAGGGAAAAGTTCCCCCTAGTGAGGGATCGTGTCATTGCGTATAGGGTTTTTTCATGGTGCTTGAGATAGAGAAGGTTCAATTAGGGATTAAGGCCCTTGTTTATCCATTTACCACGTGGCATAACCCAAACCAATTTATAGTGCACAAAACACATATCCCACTCAAAGGCCTATAAAGAACCCCTATAGAGGAATCATTTGTTGGTATGAGGACTCATTCAAGGTTCTTGATCCCAAGAATATTCAATAATATCCCAAGGCACTTATTTTCCTTTGTCAAACATGTTCAAGGTCCTATGACCCATCCTCGGTGTGAAAAATATTCTAATGGAATCCATGTCCAACCATCATGGCAAAGATCCCCTAGAGAGGGTTTGTGTTGTGGTTTTGTAGGTGTTTCTAATGGTGATTGAGCTTGATAAGAAACTTCTAGGGCCTAATACCAAAGTTTTTTCTTCCCCTAACCATATCATTAGAGCTATATAAGACCTTCATTTGCGGATTAATCTCCTTATCCCTTCTGACCATGTTTGTACCTCGAAGAACATTTCCAATGCACAAAACCTACTTGTGACTAATGTGTCCTACTTGGATGCTAAAGAACCCTAACCATGGACCAAATAACGATTCATGGTGTGGGCTCGAGAAAGATTCACATTCAAGGCATGCATTGTGGTTTAATCATGGCACTCATATCCCTCTAGCAGTATAGAGATACCATAAAAGTGTATATTTTAACCTTGTACACTTATTTACTGCAAACATATTTTCAATAAAGGAATAGAAAATATACAATGGAAAATACACACATTACACAAAGATTTTTCCCCTGGAAACCCAAACCGGGAAAACCAACATCTTCTATATTCATTCACACATACATTGTTTATAATACAATATACATATAGGATCCAACGACATCCAAAACCCTAATCCAATGACATGGATTAGTCAAAAACCCTAATTTCTTAATTGAAAATAGAAAACCATCGGCGAAAAACCATGTGTCGAAAAATCGCTAAAAATGGACACAAAAATCGAGGACCGCCCAAAAATGGACACGAAAATCGAGAATTTTTTTTTAATGGGGCGCTACCCCCGAACCTATGCGCAGGGGGGATCCACCCCCTTGCAACCGCCTGAGGGGGGGCCTAGCGTCCCCCCCTCTTACCGCCCATGCGTACCCGATGCAACAAAGACACTAGTTCTAGTTGTGCAAAGAATATAACACATATCTAACATTCTACCACTTGTTGTTTTATTTGCATACAATGGGTTACATGGTTACATAATAAATAATTCAAGGCATCAATGCCCATATATCCTCTACACCAAGAGAACTTCTCAGTGATCACAATTTTTTTTAATGAATCTGCAACATTCTTCAAAGTATCCAACTTCATTAGCAACACCTTCTTTTCTTCAACCATGTCTCTCAGAAAGTGATATTGAACATCAATATGCTTTGTCTTTGAGTGGTAAGCTAGGTTCTTTTCCAGAAAAATTTCACTCTGAATGTCACACTCTATCCTTACAGCTTGTTGTACCAACCCAATACTTGAACACAATCTTTGTAACCATACTGCTTCGTTGCTTGCATGAGTAGCTACCATGTATTAAGCTTATGTAGTTGAAAGTGCCACTATAGACTGTATTTTTCTCATCCAACTGATTGTTCCTCCAAACAGGTTAAACAAATACCCGCTTGAGGATCTTCTACGATCCATATCTCCATCCCAATCTGCATCCACAAAGCCATGTATGTCCAACACTCTGTCCAAACCTGGTCTTCCTTGGTAGCACAATCAATAACTAGTAGTGCCACACAAATACTTGAAAACTTTCATTACTACTGTCCAATGATCCTTCCCTAGTTTTGACATACACCTGCTCAAAATGCCCACTGCATGTGAAATGTCCGGTCTAGTATATACCATTGCATACATCAAAATTCCAACCACACTCACATATGGAACACAATACATGTCCTACTCTTCCCGTGTCTTAGGAAAATGATCCACAAATAAATTTACATCTACAGGAATAGGGACCTTGACCGGTTTAGATTCCTACATATTAAACCTCTGCAATATTGTCTCCACATATTTTCTCTGATATAACTAGAGTTTCATGTTTTTCGATCTCATTTAATTTCCATGCCCAAAATGAAATTTGCAGCACCGAGATCCTTCATGTCAAATTTAGAGGACAACTGAGTTTTCACATCCTGGATAATCTCCTTATTGTTTCCTATCAACAACATGTCATCCACATACAACACCAAATAAATCAAATGATCACTAATTAATTTAAAATACACACAATGATCCTCTTTTCTTCTTGTGAATCCAAGTCCCAACATATAAGTATCAAATTTTTGATACCACATCCTTGGTGATTGTTGTAAACCATACATGGACTTTTTCAACTTGCATACCAACTCCTTTTCCTTCATGGCAAAGCCTTCCGACTGCTTCATGTAGATTTCTTCTTCCGGATACCCATGTAGGAATGATGTCTTCACATCCATCCGTTGTACTTCAAAATCAAATGCAACAACAACAAATAACATAAATCTAATATAAGTTAACTTGGAAACAGGAGAAAAAATCTCACCAAAATCAATTCCCTCAACCTAGGAATAACCCTTTGCTACTAACCAAGCTTTGTATTACTCCACTTTTCCTTATGAATTTAACTTCTTTTTAAATACCTTGTTGCTTCCAATGGGATTTACTTCAGTTAACAACTCCACTAGATCCCAAGCCTCATTCTTATCCAAGGCTACCATTTCTTCAACCATGGTCTTTTTTCTAGAGTTTTCTATCCTCTAAATCCACTGCCTCCCTAAAAGTTCTAGGATCATCATTCGTAATAGGAAAATCAAAATTTGAATGAAAATCAGGTGGAGTATACCTCTCTGGTAGCCTTTTTTCCTACATCGATCTCCTCAATACTGAAGTATGAGGATCTTTTTTTTATGATTCATTTTCTTTTGTAGAGCCTGATTCGTCATCCTTTGGCTCAAACTCTATTTTCTCTGGTTATTCCTTGGTAGGACTTCCTATTTGATAACATCCTTCATTTCTCTAAATACCACATCTCATCTATACACAACCTTCTTAGTTTTTGGGTTCCAAAGCTTATAACCTTTGAGACCATCTTTATACCCAATAAATATACACTTTTCAACCTTCTTATCTAGCTTACTCATGTTTTTCTTTGGAACATGAACATAGGCCTCACATCCAAATACCTTGAGATGTGAGAGGGTTTCTTACCAGTCCATACCTCATGTGGAGTCTTGTCATCCAGTGCTGATGAGGGTGATCAATTGACTAGGTAACATGCAATACCCACTGCCTCTGCCCAAAATTCTTTCCCTAACCCGACACCACTGAGCATGCACCTTGATTTTTCCATCAATGTCATGCTCATCGTTTATACAACTCCATTATACTTAGGTGTATATGGATTAGTATTCTGCCTTTCTATACCACACTTCTTATAGAATTCTTCAAATTCATTCTTGCAAAACTCTCCACCATTATCCGTCCTCAACACCTTAATTATTTTCTTTGTTTGATTCTCAACAAGAGCCTTAAACTCTTTACACCTGTCAAAGACTTCAGATTTCTTCTTGAGGAAATAGATCCAAGTATTCCTCAAGAATTCATCTATAAAAGAGACATAGTACACATATTTTCCCAATGATGGAACCGACACAAGTCCAAACACATCACTATGCATTAGCTATAAAATTCCTTCTTCCCTTGTTGCACTAGAGGGGAATATTACACGATTCTTCTTCCCATATACACAATGTTCACATAAATCAAAACCCAGAGAGGATTTAGATGTACTTTCAACCATACCTTTACCATGTAGTAGTCGAAATCCCTTCTCTCCGATATTCCCTAGTCTTTGATGCGACAACATAACATTTTCTCTAGAGATTGTAGGGGATTTTTCTTCTTCAGATCCAATATCAGGAACAATGGAACTATTACACTTATTACTAATAGTGCTTCCTTGCAACTTATACATAGTTCCAATCCAAAATCCCTTAAGCAACACCATTTCTCCTCGAACCATCGTGCAAGTTTCCTTTTCAAATACTATTTTTACCCCTGCATCGTCCATTTTTCTTACACAAATCAAATTTCTAGGCAATATTTGGATGTGCAGAACACCGGTAAGTGTTCTAATCCTTCCATCCATGAGCCTACACTTGGATTTTCATCATCCTATGATATTGTTGTTGATTCATCACGTAGTAAAACATTACCTCCATCATACCTTTCATATTCATAGAACCACTCCCTATGGGGATTCATAAGAAAATATGCACCCTAGTCAACCAACTATTCCTCATGATCTGCATGTGTGCTTGAAGAAGCCAAGCACACATTTCCTCCTTCTTCCTTGGAGGTCTTTTCTTCTGCAGAGGGAGCACCTTTAGACCCCTTCACTATATCAACACTTGTGGATCTACATTTCTTCTTGAAGCGCCCTTCTTTTCCACATCTCCAACATACCTTTATAAAATTTTCGAGAGATTTAGATCTACCCTTAGACTTAGATCTCCCACTTGAGGATTCATATCTTTTTATTTCCTGGGAGTGTCCTCTTGAAA
>ML781755.1:364488-412217 GCA_009831015.1 Picea engelmannii | reverse complement strand
CAAACCCATGACCACAAAGGCGTTCCCTTGAAGCCAATAATTGCTCTGATACCAAATGTAGATTTTAACCTTGTAGAATTATTTACTGCAAATAGATTTTCAATAAAAGAAGAAAAAATATACAATGAAAAATACACACATTACACAGAGATGTTTCCCCTGGAAACCCAAATCGACAAAACCAACATATTTTATATGCATTCACACATACATTGTTTACAATACAGTATACATATAAGAGCCAATGAAATCCAAAAACCTAATACAATGACCTGGATTAGTTAACAACTACAATTCCTTAACCGAAAATAGAAAACCATCGGCGAAAAACCATGTACCGAAAAATCGCCAAAAATGGACATGAAAACCGAGGACTGCCCAAAAATGGACACAAAAACCAAGGATTTTTTTTTCCGGGGGTGCTGCCCCTGAACCCCTGCATAGGGGGGATCCACCCCTTCCAACCCCTTGAGGGGGGGCCTAGTTCCCCCCCCCTCTTACACCCCTGCGTGCCCGACACATTGTAGACACTAGTTCTAGTCGTGCAAAGAATATAACACATATCCAACAACAAGGGTCTCATGTGGTCGCTCAAGGATATGCTCATCACTATAGACATAGAAGATACATGGTTAGTAGGAGTTGTTCATGGTGGTTGATTTTGAAAAGCATCATGTAGGGAACAAGGCCCATTATTCTCCTCTTGTGACTTTGGATAGACCTATAGATACTTTCATGGTTCACAACCAACCTAGTGATGGTTCCTATAACACCTTTAGAAGCGATTGTTAGCTAAGAGAGGTTAGATGTGGAGGTTCAATGATTCATCCATGGTGATTAACCCTAAGAAGCAAGGTTTAGGGCCAAAGTCTCTTGTTTCCCTCCCTTGACTATGGTGATAAACCTGACACCCATCCATGATGCCTAAGACATGATAACAATTCCCATATTCAACTCAAATGTTAAGGACTCCTTAGAGAGGGCTTGTGTCATGGTTTCTAGTTTTTGTTCACTATGCTCGACCACAAGAAGGTTCTATGGGTATTAAGGCCATTGTGTCCCCCCTAACTCTATTTATTCTTTGATACTTTTTTGAGTACTTGATCAAGGATTATGATCTAGAGAAGCTTTAATTAGATCCTAAGATATTATGTTTTGTCTTTGATCTTGATGGTCAAGGCCCCATAAACCATCCATCCTCTCGTGTGGTGGTCTAAGGACATATTCATAGTGCTTGAGCCAGAAAAGATATGTTTGGGGCTTGATTATATTGTTTCCCTCCCCCAAATAATGACAATGTCTTGAGGATGCTATTTCCCTATAGCAACTATGCTTAAGGCCTCGAGACCCATCCATTGTGCATGAAACATCTTAATGGAACCCATATTCAACTCCTAGAGAAAATGCCCCCTAGTGAGGCTCTTGTTTCTATGTCTAGGGATTTATTATGGTGCTTGAGATAAAAAGGCTCAATTAGGGATTAAGGTATTGTTTACTCCCTTGACCATGTGGTATGGTCTAGACTCATTTCTAGTGTACAAAACCTTCCCACAACACCTGTTTTCCACTCGAAGGCCTGTAAAACATCCCTAGAAAGGAATCATTTGTTGGTAGGATGTCTCATTCAAGGCTCTTGAGTCCGAGAAGATTCAACAATATCTCAAGGAACTTGTTTTCCCTTTTTAACGATGTTTAAGGCCCTACAACCTTTCCTTGGTGCACAAAATATCCTAATGGCATCCATATCCAACCTTGATTCCAAGCACCCCCTAGAGAGGGCCTTTGTTTTGGTTTTCTAGGTGTTGTTCAAGATGATTGAGATCAAGAGGTGATATCTACGGCCTAAGGTCTAAGTTTTTTCCTCCCATAACCATAACTTTAGAGATTTAGAAAACTTTCATTGAGGGCTTAATCCCCTTGTTTCCCCCCTTGACCATGTTTAGACCTTGAATAAAACTTCTAGTGAAAAGAACCTACTCATGGATTCCATATTCCATTTAGATGATAAATAACCCCGACCATGGCATAGAGAATGATTTATGGTGTGGGACCAAAATAGATTCTAATTTAGGGCATGTGTTGTGGTTTAATCATGGCACTGACATCCCTTTAATAGACCAAAGGTATTGTGCAAGGGTCTCTTGTGGTCATTCGGGGATGCACTAAAAAATATATTTATAGAATCTTTGTGGTTAGTAGGATTGATTCATGGTGATTGAGCTTGGAAAACATCATTTAGTGCACAAGGCCCATTTTTATCCTCCCATGACCTTGGATAGACTTCTAGACATATTCTTGGTGCACAACTAACCTAGTGATGGTGCCCATAACACCCTTGGAGGTGATTGTTAACCAAAAAAGGTTAGATGTGGAGGTTCAAGGACTCCTTCATGGCACTTGAGCATAAGAAACGAAGTATAGGGCTAGAGGATCTTGTTTCCCTCCCTTGACTAAGGTCACGATGCTTGAGCTCGAGAAGGTTCAATAGGTCTTAAATCAATTGTAACCCCATTGACCTTGTTTATGCCTTGACATTTGTTCAAGTACTTGTTCAAGGCTCTTGATATCAAGAAGCTTCAATAAGATCCCAAGACACTAGTTTTTAGTCTTTAATGATTGTCAAGGCCTCACAAACCATCCATGCTCACATGTGGTGGTCTAAGGACATGTTGATTGTCCTTGAACCAAAGAAGATATGTTTAGGGCTTGATGATGTTGTTTCTCTCCTCCAACTAATGACAAGGGATTGAGGATGTTATTTCTGTACCATGATTATGATCAAGGATTTGAGATCCATCCACTATGCATGAAACATCTTCATGGATTGTATCAACATGTTTGGGGTTTGTTCATGATGCTTGAGCTTGAAAACCTTTAATTAGGGCTTAAGGCCCTTGTTTATTCTCTTGGCCATTTTTAGGCATTCACACCCATTTCTAGTTCAGGCCCTTGTTTACCCCCTTAACCATGTTTAATCACCTAGGCCCTTGTTACCCCCTTGACTATGTTTAGTTTGATCTTGAACTCTCCTTATTGGCATTCATAACTAACTAATGTTACAATGGTCAATTTACCAACAATTGTAATAGGGATGCACACACATTATTAGTGTGCACTTTTTAATAACATATGCATGCTAATAAAGCATCCACATTACTACCTATATAAGACAAAAAACACAAGGACCAACCTTATTTTCCTCAAAAAGTTTGGCCTATATTCAAGAACACATACTTTCCTAGGAAATACTACTATTGCAATACTTTTTTAGTGTTTTGTGTGATTTGTAAGACAAATTTTGTCAAGTTCTTATTGTATTGTATCCTTGTGTAGATGGGAAACAGACAAAATCAATTAGGAAAGTCCAATGGGAAGGACCAACTCCCTAAATAAGTCAAAGAACTAGGAGAAAAGACAAAGTTGGGTATGGAAAAACATAGGCATCCATTGGTGGGAACCTCAATTCCTTGAGGAATGGATGTCGAGGTGAGGTGATATCTACTTCATCACCACAGGTGAAGTGTATGCATCCAATTTGGATTTATGTTTGATCCCATTGTCCAATAATATCGATAAGACATTTTAAACCCATCTATTTTTGTTGTTTTAAAAATATTTAAAAACACAAAAAATGAAATAAGATATGTGAAAGGTAGGGAGACTAGAGGGTGGTGAGAGTTTAATGTCCACGGTCCTTGACTCACCTCCTTTGTGGATTAACATACACACTTTTGTACTCTAAAATAGTTAAATGTCATAGAGAAGCATGAAATGGAGGGCACAAGAGATGAGCAACCAAAGGGAGATGTATGTTCTATCAAAACATACATATAAGAAATAAAACTACATTTTACCTTTATTTGGCATCAACATAAACAAAATAATGGGTGAATGGATTGCAATAGAGAGTCCATAAATAATTCTAGAAATATAGAATATTAGAGAATATGGCCTTGAATACAACATCCATAAACTATTTTTACCATATACAATAACATAATATTTAATTAGGCACAATAAAGTAAACATGGAAAAGTGGTTAGGACATGAGAACGAAAGTACAACAAAGTGGAGATTGATTAAAAATAATGAAATTGATTATAAAAATAACTATGTTAAGAGATGCATCGAGAAATACCCAAAGAATGCTCAAAGAACACAAAGTGAGGAAATGGTGAATCATTGGATTGTGAAGTCAATGAGATTGAATGATATTACAGTCAATGAAATGGTATTGAAGGGATGTATAGAAATTAATAAGAAGAAATAATGAAGCATCAGATTATCAAGGTAAGAATATTCATGAGGTTTGATGATGCATTAGAAAGGATTATGGCCATTTAAATAAAAGCAACAACTACTAATGCAACATGCAAATTTTTCTATTTACAAAGTAGTGCACCTTCCATCAATACCAATCGATACATTCACACAACCATATTACATAATATTATATGGATGGAAAGAAATGGAACTCACACAAGTGCACAACGATTTCCCTTTTTATAAATAAACAACAACCATATACTTTTTCCTACATGTGACTAAATGCATGCACATATCTCCAATACACTAAATCAACATGCACATAGCAATCCACAACATTGTCTTTTATATAAAGAAAAACCATTTGAATACCTCTGATTGATCGAAGCACACCCACAGAAAAATAAATTCTTATAATCACTAAACATGCACTCTAATCAACACTTAATCCTACATGAAAAGAGTATCAATTATTGTTAGTGTTTTCTTCCCTACCCAACATAGTAACCATAGTGTCATTCCATGTTTTTCACACAACAAAATAACTTACCAAAAACCCAAAAACCAAGAGTATCCTAAGAATGATAACCCCCTCAATATAGATCAATAGTTCCAAGAGTATCCTAACAATGATAACCCCCTCACTATAGATCAATAGTTCCACTGCTAGTGTCTGTCTCAAAGTGTAGAAGAAGGACATGAGGACAATAGACACAATTTTATCTAAATTAAAAAGACACACAACTATTTCACATAAACTGTTATAGCATTATTTGGTCATCATTGACCATTAATGACTTCTTTGAACAAGTTATACTTAGTCTAATATCTTTTCTCCATTAAAATTACCTTTTCAATGGCTTTATCTAAGTATACACCTTTTTCCTTAAGTAAACATGAGTATCATACGTTCTTTCCCTATATGCAAGGTGCATATTCATTTTGAATGTTGCAAAAGAATATAAATGCACATTAATTGCACACCCTTGAGCAGAAAGTAAGGGTTTCATACAATTGTACAATCCTAATTTCTATTACCAATGAACTCAACCAACTCCTAAGATTATAAATAAGGTTCATATGTTGAATAAGGGGCAACTAATCATTCAAGCACCCTTATATTGGTGCATTTATGAGATATCTTCCCTATATTTTCATGACATTTTCCCCTTATTCATGATCCTCCTGGTTTTGAACATTAATTATTTGCTTGAGTTTGGACCTAAAATTTTGAAATTTTCTCATTCTTGTATAGCAATAAGTCTAAGGAAAAGTTGTAGTCTTTAAGTGATCTCGGTTGGAATGACCTGAATTCTACTGATGAAGGTGTCGACACTAAATTAGGTATTGTTTTGTAATTATTGTTTTCCATTTGGTAAATATACAAAGATCTCTCTTATTTCTCCTCTCCCCAAAATCTATGTTATTATCTATTATCTATTTGATTATTGATTATATGATTTGTATGAGAAATTAATTACCTGATATTAACTAAGATAAATTATTTAAAAGTTTTCTTGTTTTATTGTCATTTATACTTAATGTTCAAATGGTTTAAAGAAAATTGTGCATTTCTTGTGTGCATATTTGGAGAAGTTCAGGAACATTGAGACATTTGGAATTATCTCAAGACTATTCACATAATACAACAAAAGGGGCTAGCCAACTAGCCACAAGTATTGTTCCTCATCTATTTCTTGTATCTTTGACGTAACAACTGAATCTAGAAAGGTGAGTAGTTTATCTTTTGTCTGCTCTACCTTTGACCCAAGTTAATGTGTGATTATTTCCTATCACATAATTGATGAATCCCATATTTCCTATCACATAATGTGGGATCAAATCCATTGGTTTCTTCTTTGTAGGGTTTATTATCTCTTACTTATATCCTTAAGCATTGGAATTGATCAGTTAGTTGCACTTTGATTATTGTTTATTTATTGTAAGAACCAAAATTTAGGAGTTTTTCAAGCCTTTCTGCAATTTTTTCATTTTTGGGCCTTATACATGTTTATTTTTAACTTTAAAAGCACACATATGCACTTTTACTTCTATAAAGTGTGTATATACACATATTTCCTTAAAGGAAAGCACGTATACATCTTGTAAAAGGAAGTTCTGTATTTTGGGAGTTTTGGGATCTTTGATTTGTAGTGATAGAGAATTAAACCTCGACACAATTTTTCTTTTGTGTTTTATTGGTACATTATAGTGGAACTTTTATGGCATTGTTTTTGGTTTCTTAATTACATAGCATTGATTTGGTAAAGAAATGAAAGAAACAAATATTTCTGTTGGAATTATTAGATTAGATCTCTTAATTTGTTCATTGTACAAAGTTAATAGAAAGAATGCCTATATTCATAACAAAATTAATATAAATACAAAAGTGTATGCATACCTTTATTATTTCAAGCATTTTTTAAGTCTTCAAAACATCACAAGTTTCACTTTTGTACTCTTTGATTAAACTACATACTTAAAATAAATGATTAACATTTTAAAATTACTAGATTTTTTTTTTTATAGAAAATTAATTTAGTTTAGGTGTAAAACCTTGGTGTAGGTTGGAGAGTAAATTCTTTAAGGATGTAAAACGAAACTAGAACTGCTAGGGAGTAAAAATCCATTATTAACAGAATTTGCTTGTCGGGAAAGTTCACCTAACAAACATGTTAGACATGAGTTCAAAGCTAAGTAGGAATATAGATTATCCCTCTATGTTTGTTTAGTGGGATATGCATGTATGCGAGCTGTATTAGAAGGGGAAAGTGCTTGAGGTGACACAATTTCTCTAAAGTTTCAGTTCTAGGACTCAGTCATATGTTCCTTGCTGTTACACATGTTGGCAAATGATGTTTTGGGGAAAAGTGCAATAATTATTGAGGTTAGTTAGGAAATGAACTAGAAAAGGAGCACACGTCGGAAAATAGGGAAAATTAGCACCAGAAAACAAGGAAAATCGATGCCGAGAAAGCATGAAAGTCAAAGGAAGGAAGAAGGGCGTGGAGTGATGAGGAAAACTGTTACATTTTGGACCAACCATGCTCAGGGAGTTAGAATGTGGAAAAACCTAATCCACTTAGGGTTAGTGGGTTAGGGTTTTGGTCATTGTTGTAATGGGTATCAACCCATTTTGTAGTATAAATACATGTGAGATAGTGAGCAGAAGAATAAAGTCATTGGGAGAGAATTACATAGGTTGGTTGTTATCGTTGTTGTTGTTGTTGTTGAGAGATAATATTTTAGATGTCAGTTTTGGAGACATGGATATGCTTTGTAATTGAGGGTAAGGTCACAAGATGTGGAGCTTGGTGCGATCTAGTCCACATCACACCACATATGTAATGTGCTCAAAGAAAAAAATTGATGAAGAGTAATAAAAGAGTGAATAATGCCATATCTTTGTGGACATAGCCTTGGGGGGGTGAACCACGGTAAAACTTGTGTCTTTGTGTGGAATGTTTGTCTTATTTCTTGAAAAGGCTTATGATGAATGAATGAATTTGTTGGTAATAAAATGCAGTGTGCACCAGAATAATCATGATATTTACTGYGTAATGAACTTTAATGATTACATAATGGTAGATATGATATAGGTTGAGGTATAAAGAATGTGTTTCATCCCCACAATATCCTCCCTTCCATGAATGAATACATTTGGGTCCTGCATTCACCCATAAATCTATCTCGGGTGAGAMTGCAATGTGCACTCTGTGCGCAGTGTTTCCTTATGGTCTCCATAAGGGCTGATGGTTTGTAGGGTTTTGTAGGGAACCTAAAGTAGAACYCGAGTCAGCCCTAAACAATCCAACAAATGGTTCCATTGTTGGTTGCAACCCAGAAGAACAGATTGGAGGGGACTTGTTGAGAAGGATAGTGAAGAGAATGCAGTATTAGAGGGGGATGTTCAGACCATGAAATCCAACTAAAGAAGAGATTGAATGATGGTTGAGAACAAAAGAGCTCGAGTTTGCACAGAAAGACAATATAAACTCCAAGTATGCACCGCACCAATATTTGGAAAGATACGTATTAACCGATCTTCATGAGGCATTTTTTTGTTATTTTTCACATTTGCTACATGAGTGGATATTGAGGTTGAAGGATAATCACCAAACTAATCGGATAAGACTAGTAGAATGGACTACTGAGAATATTTCACAGCTACAAAGAGTCAATGCTAAATTCATGTGCGAAGTCGATTTTTGGCTAGATAACATCATTGCATGATTCATTACCGAGTTTGTAGTCGATACTGTAAAATCATATACTACTACACATCATGAAATTTTGAAGGGTCCAAGAGGAAGGTATATTAGATCACTTTATAGGTCAATCAAGATTTTTCTACATGATAAAGGCTTGATGACAATGGAGTCAAACAAATAAATAAATTTGCGCGCATGGGGAGACTGGGGGAAGAACTGAGTACGATCTAAGCTATGGAGAAGGATCTAGAAAGAGGTAAGAAGAAGGAAGAAATGGAACCCATTATGATGGATGAAGAAAAAATCAAGGAAATAATGGACAGAGCGGGAAAGACGCGTAATGAAAGAACCTACCAATATAGGATTAATATGAAAAAGAGGGCAGGAGTCGAGTGGGAAGGCTTGGAAAGTGATGAAGAAGAGGTAGAGGATCTCTATGCTACAAATAATATTGAGGAAATTCTATGCGCCATATATGAGAGGAAAATCAGAGATAAAGGGTCTAGTACAGAAGAAGGCTCTCCATTCCAGATCAGAATTAGTGTGGAACCCACAACCCAATGCGCAACTAAGATATCAGAAAATAAAGAACCGTTTAGAAAATGCACAATTAGTAGTATCAGGATTCTATTAAGACAAGGGATTAGTGGAAATTCAAGTGGAAGTACAAGTTTAGCTAGTAGTAGTCAGATATCTACACCGTGCGTAGGAAGTACAACTAATTTTACAATGGCAGGAGCAGATCCGACTATTCAGTTACCATAATTTCATGGAGAAAGGTCAGAGGACCCAAAGAAAAATTTATTTATTTGTGAAAATATTTGGGAAGCTAAACATATCAAAGATGAAGATACAAAAGTGGCTCAGCTTGTAATTACATTCAGAAACCACGTACTGGACTGGTTTATGAGCCTCGCAGTAAACAGTCCACAAGGAGCACCTACAACCGTCACAGATGTAAAGAAGGCACTAATCAATGAATTCTAGTGACCAAGTTGATAAGATCAATATATGAATGAGATGATATAAATCAAACAGAATCCATGAGATTCGATTTGGGAGATTGACCAGAAGTTCAAGCGATTGAAAGGTAATATGAAATACCCTATAACAAATATGCAACATAGGCACCTCTTCATAAATTCATTATTTCCACATTTTAAGTACCCATTGGGGAAATGAAAGTTCCAGAATCAAGCCGAGGCTCTGTAAGCATCCTTACAATTAGAAGAGAATTAGTATAAAAATACAGATCCAACTGTAGAAGAGCTGAGAGCAGATCTCAACAATATGACATTTCAATTGAACCAGAAAAAAGGTAAGGAAAAGAGGGAAGTTGTCTGGTGTACCTTATGAAAAACATAAGGACATCATAAAAATAAGTGCCCAACATTTGCGTAGTACTTGGGAGAAGGATTTATAAATCCCTTACCCACATGAGTAGTATGGTGTGAAATATGTAAAACACACGGGCATGATCCATATCATTGTCCCATGATGCAAAAGTAACAAACAATGCCTCATAGTACACTTTTCAATTTTTGCAAGTTTGTAGGACATGAGGATAAGGATTGAAAAACCTTGGAACTGATGAAGGAGAGGGCCTCAGATGATTATAGGGTGTAGGCTGAACTAATGACATGACAACCTCCACAATAGTTTAAAACATCACCGTAGTATAATAATGCATAGTAGTTTACAATGCCATCATAGTATAATAATACACAACAATATAATCAGGTACCATAATATAATACACTACACACAAACAATCAAGGTAATAGAGGAGGATTCAGAGGAGGCTGTGGAAGAGGAGGATTTGGAAGAGGAAGAGGACCAATAACCTTTCAAAATTTTCAAAAACATGGACATTATGTAAGGGATTGTCCACTACCACAAATGACATGCATGTACTATCACGCAACAGATCACACTACATAACAATGTCCTACACTTCTGACAAAGATACATGAAAACATGAATCAAAAGAATCAAAATGTTCAATGGATTGCCACAAAAACCAGAGATGATGGGAAATAGATCAATATAGTTACTAGAGGTGGAACCAAAATAGGAGCAAATGCAACAAATCATAATCAAAATCAATACCAATGGGTCAGAAAGAATACAACACCTCAACAACATTTTGATGTGCGGAAGGAAAATGAGACATTCAAGCAGGATAGACAAGAAATTTTGCAGTATAATATTGCTTCTACTTCAAATAAAAGGCCATGAGATGATGTACCAATATATGATATGCTGCCTCAATTTGATCATACCAACATAGATCAATCTTCAGAAAAGTTCAGTAATCTAAGAAACTTTCTGGTATCTTATGTGAAGTTATTGAATGATCAAACATCTCTACAAGTATTACAAAGTCTGATAGAAAAGTGCAATTTTGAAGAAGAGATAAAGACAATAAATCATGTCCATAGGAAGAGAAGACCAAGTAGGGATTTCAGATTGAATGCAAATATTGGATACTTTAACATGGGTGACATAATATTAGATTTGGGATCTGAGGTAAATGTTCTGCCTAAGAAAACAAGGGAAGCCATGGGGGAGCCTACACTAGGATATTCACCTATTCAACTGAAACTAGAAAATCAATATAAAGTGGCACCAATTGGTCGATTGAAAGGAATACCAGTGGATTTAGATGGTGTGTGCACTATGATAGACTTTGAGGTAATTGACATAGTGGATAATACTACACCTTATCCAACATTGTTGGGACTGGATTGGGAATTTGAAAATCAAGCTATCATCAACTTGAAGACTCGGAAAATGATTTTTGAATTAGGAGAATATAGAGTCATGGCACATTTAGATCCTTCATATGGTGGAATATATTTTTAACCAACGATAGAAAAATTCATCATAGAAGAGATAAACTGATTGCATAGAACTACTGCACACGAGGAAGATTACATTAACCCAACAACATATGTAATGCTTAGCTGTAGAAGCAATAGTTCTTGTGCTTCAGATTCTGACACAGGACTGGAGAATTGGCAACAACACTTACATGAGATATATACTAGAAGAAGTGCAAGATGACACACACACTAAGATGGGTTGGCTCAGAGGTAAGAGAACCTCCAACTTTTTATGGTCAAAATGATTTGGAAGAATTTTTAAGAAAGTTTGAGTTGAATTCTTGAAAAATCATAGGTTATTTGTTTTAGATATTTCCTTGAAAGAAACACCTACATGTTGGTGGAGTACTCATAAGGAGAAGATCCATGATTGGTATCAATGCAAAAGATTACTATGCATCAGATTTTGCACAGAGTAGGAGAATCAATATATGCAGAAATAAGATGGAATAAGACAACCCAGAGAACATATAGACAGATGCATAACCCAATGGAGATTGGTACCCCCAAAGGAATGGCCACATCACTTCATTCATACATTGGAAGGCATACGAAGGAATTGGTACACAGAATTGGAGCTACGCAGAGGAACTGTAAATTGGGAAGATTTGCAACATAACTTTGCGATCACGTTTTCATTTTAACATGAGAATCCTACGATAGAAGCAACACTAAAGATGATAAAGGAAAATATATTTGAAGAACACAAAGTTGAAATTGTAACAACCTATTAGAATCATAATCGACAAACAGTCAAACAATTGTTACATTGTTACCATGTCGCAAAAGATGATCCAACAGAAGAAAATCCACATGATATTAAGAGAACATAAGTTGAAGGGGAAAGATAAGTAGAAGGTCCATAGTTAGAGTCAAAATATTTTGTTGCACCACTGAAGATAAAGAAAGTAAATATTGGAACATAAGAGAATCCACATATTGCAAGTATTGGTGACTATTGGGATAACCAGATAGTGGAAAGAATAACATAATTACTATGCAAGTATAGTGATATATTTCCAGCAACGTTTTCAGAGATGAAAGGGGTAGCAAGAGAACTTGGAGAAATGAAGATTCATCTACAACTAGATGCCATACCAATAAGAAATAAACCTTATAGGTTGAATCCAGTATATAAAGAGAAAGTTAAGGCATATATTGATAAAATATTATAGGCTGGTATAATAGAGCCTATTGAAGAATTCAAGTGAATTAGTCCTATGGAAGTTCAGGAGAAGACTGAAGGGGGGATAAGGATCTTTGTAGATTTGAGGAAGTTAAATGATTCCCATCTACATGATCCCTTTCCTACTCTGTTTACATATGAGGTATTGGATAATGTGAGGACAAGAAGCCTACTCATTTACTGATGGATTTTTAGGGTATCATCAAATCAGAATAGCACTAGAGGATCATCATAAGACTGCATTTTCCACATGATGGGGGTCATATCAGTACACAGTGCTGCCCTTTGGATTGAAGAATTCCCCTGCTATTTTTTCAAGAGTAGTGGTAGATGCATTTAAATATTTTATACATAAAATTTTGGAGGTTTATCTGGATGATTGGAAATTGTTTAGCTTACTCAAATATCATGTTGAAGTTTTAAGATTGATTCTAGATAGGTGTTGACAATGTCAAATTTCATTGAACATTAAGAAATTCATATTCAACACACCATTTGGAATTCTACTAGGACATGTGTGTAAACATGGCCTACTGGTTGACCCTGCAAAGATTTTTGTCATTGTTAATTTACCACCACCAAAGTCAGTGCACCAATTAAGAGCTACACTTGGTCATACATGCTATTATATAAATTTTGTAAAGAGACATGCACAGATTACCGCATCCATGGAGAAACTGTTAAAGAAGGATATCAAGCTTCAATGGAATGATGAATGCCAACAAAGTTTGGACATATTAAAGGAGAAAATGGTGACACCAACAATTATGGTGTTTCTAGATTGGTCAAAAGAGTTCCATGTTCATGTTGATATCTCTGAAATAACACCTTGAGCAATATTAACATAGCCAGGAGAAGGTGACATAGATCACCCAGTAACATTTGCAAGTAGGAAACTATCAGAGTTCGAACATAATTATAATACAATAGAAAGAGAAGGTTTGGATAGGGTGTATGCATTGCAAAAGTTCATACATTATTTATTAGGCCAACATTTCAAAATGTTCACAGATCACTCTACACTTAGATACCTGGTCAACAAGCCAGTGTTGTGGGGAGGAATATGTGGATGGTTGTTGTTATTTCAAGAGTTTGATTTTGAAGTAGTTGTGAAACCTAGAAGATTGAATGTAGGTCCAAATCATCTTTCCAGGATAACTGATGGAGAGGAACTAAGCAACTTGGAAGAAATTTTTATTGATGCACAACTCTTTTTAGTGCAATCACTGGTGAATATTTTGTTGATATTATTGAATTTTTGAGTACCTGATTTTCCCCTAAGGAATACAACACTGCGCAAAAGAAGAATTTGGTGGTTAGAGTTGTATACTACCAACTTATTGCATGACACTTGTATAAACTAGGACTAGATAATATTGTAAGAAGATGTGTCATTGAACATGAGCATCCTATCATCATAGTAGACGACCATGAAGGAATAGCTGGAGGACACTATGCAGGAAAGGCTACTGTGCATAAGATATTACACACAAGACTATGGTGGACAATAATTTCTAAATATGAAAAGGAGTATCGCCGTAATTGTGATGTCTGTGAGAGGGTAGGAAAACCATCCAAGAGGGATGAGATGCCCCTAAGACCTTAGGTAACTCTTAAATTGTTTGACAAATCTGTAGTATATTTTGTAAGACCAATCAATCCACCAACTAGGAGATTAGGTGTAAGGTACATCATTACAATGGCAAAATATCTAACCAGATGGGATCAAGAAGCAAAAATGAAAGATTGCAATGTAGTGACTGCAACACACTTTTTTTTGAACAAGTAATTAAATGATTTGGATTCCCTAGAATTCTGATGAGTGATCAGGGGACTCATTTTATCAAAAATACCATCTAGGAAATGACTGAAGAATTTGAGATACACCATAATAATATCACTCCATACCATCCTCAAGCTAATGGAACAATGGAAGCATTCAATAAGATATTGGAGAATTACTTAACCAAAATTTTAAATGTAAACATGGATGATTGAGATTTGAAGATACCAACAATATTATGGGCTTACATAACTACATGCAAGAAACTCACAGGGCAGACACCTTCCATATTGGTGTATGGTCAGGAAGAAGTATTCCCTTTAGAGTATTTGATACCTAGTCTTTGCATTGAAGCCATTAAAAACATAACATAAAGAGGCATAACTGAAGAAATATTGTCTCAACTTATGGAATTAGAAGAAGACCGAATTATGGATGGTTTCCATCAGAAAGTACAGAAATAAAAGTACAAATCTTGGCATGATAGACCCATTAAGAAGAAAGTTTTAAAGGAAGGAGATCTGGTTCTCCCCTATGACATCAAATATTTATAACACCTAGGAAAATTCAGGATGCATTAGCTAGGGCCATATGAGATAAAGTCTATCATAGATGGAGGTGATGTGTGGTTGTAGGATCTGGCAGGCAAAGAGATTCAAGGATTAGTGAATGGAATTCGAATGAAGCTGTATACTGACAGTCGACCCAGTAACCCTCAGTAGATGTAGTGCATAAAATTACAGTTGTATATAGTGTATATAGTAGGAGTTAAAAGAAGAAAAAGAGAAGAAAAAAATTGGAAAAGAGATAAAAATACAAAAAATGTAGTAGGTGGATAAATGGTAGATAGGCAGTTAAATAATACAACGAGCAACATACATCAATTAGAAGGAAATATCCTAAAAACACTACGCACCAGAAAAAGGTGACCAGATAGAAAACAAAACGCACCGAGATAGAAAGCACCCGAAAAGAGGAAACCAATGATCGAAAAAGTACAACGTGACAGAGAATTTGTGGCTCGACATATAAAAGAAGGAAAATTGCAAGGAAAGACTCATTGTGACATTGTGAAAATGAGAGATGAGGAAGAAAACTTATGGTGAGCAGGTATTTGCAAGTGTTTAGTGAAGACTCACAACAACCTTTTGCAAGATTTATCATAATGACATCACCAAAGATTGGAGTTCCTAGTTGAATTGCAAGGAAAACACACAATGCTGTGAGGTCTCCACAGGACCAAGTAGACGAAGAAGTAAAACCTATTTAGCAGGAAGGAACGGTGGATGTGGATTCAATCCCATCTCCTGCCATTGAACCAGTAAACTCCAATGTTGTAGAAGAGCAGGATCCGATGACAGAGGAAATCCTAGTGCAGAGAAAAACCCCACGTAGCAAATTGGTTTAGGAGAAACACAATAGATGACTGAGGAAGATAATGAGTGAATACAGTTGGACAATCTCAAAGAACAGGCCGAAGCAATGCAACGCCCTGTAGCAGAGACAACACAACTATAAGAGGAACAAGTACATGTGGAGGATGTTACAGACAAGAAGAAATCATACACAAAAGAAGATGAGGATGTGCACCAAGAAGAAGGGACATCAGTAGGGAAGAAAAAAACTAAGGAAAAATCTACATCAGTGACAACACCCCACAAACAGAAGGAGATAACACTGTCACTGCCGAAGATACCTGAAAGAGTCAATATCCTTCTTGGCATATTAGGATGTGTTGACCAACTGAAGTACCCTGATCATGATATTGTAGACATGGACAATTTCCATGAGTTTGCGCCGCAAATATACATGGAAAGAAAGGTAATAGTTCCACAGGGGATCCTATTTTCGAGCCAAAAAAGTGGATTGAAGGATTGTATAACACATGTATCATGAACCTGCTAGAAATTCCTCATTTTGGGAGAATAAAAGATGTAAATTCATGTGTTAAACAACTACTAGCACTGGTACATGGAGGTATATTATGGATGGACAATCTAATATCAATAGATGTAGATTTAATTGCATAAATCACAGGCTTGTCAATAGACACTGCAAAGCCAGAATAATATTTGGATGACAAGATAAAGGAAAAATATCTAGAAGAGGAGATAAAGAAGAAATACAACACTAAAAAAGAATCCAAGGGATTGATCATTAACTGGATTAGTGAACCAACAATGAGGTTGGCGGAAAAATTGATGGCTTGTAAAATTATAAGAAAATGTCGCAAGGAGGAAGCACCTGCAGGAGTAATAGAAACATCAACGTAGTGCACGAAGGGGAGTCTACTCAGTTGGGCTCCATATCTACTTAATTTGTTTTTGGATGACTACAAGGACATGTAGGATCTTGGAACAAATTTTCAATATGAATGGTTAATAATATTGATAGCATTGGTGGGTTGGGGAGAACCTAAATATAGTGGCTTTTACCAAAGGACAGGGAAGTGTCGCGCAACGAAGTATACAACACTATGACACACTTTAGATGAAAAACAAAGGAAGGAAAATTCAAACATTTTTTCTATGTATTATGATGAGATGCAGGAGAAGCTGGATAATACATGGAGGATGCCACCAGAAGTGGTGGAAGAGCATCAAAGCATCACTAAATTTCAGGCTTCCAGACATAACATGTGGATCCATGCTAAGAGAGATCCCAAGAAGGAATGGTTATAGTTGAGGTACTATATCACAGGGGAATAAGTGTAGTGGGCCATGAAGGATTGGATTGAGGAATGGAAGGTGGCAGTAATTCCAAAGAAGGTCCCAAAATATAAGCAACAAGCAGAGGCTGGCCTTTCAATACAATCAACTAGCCCTGCAACGAATAAAAGGAAGGAAACAAAATGCACAAAGGAAACATGGGGTAGCACAATGGTTAGAAAGCCAAGGCAAAAGAATGTTATCCCCAAGGTTTCACTGTAGGAAAAGGAACATGCAGTAGAACCAAATGGAGGAGCACAAAAGGATACTAATGTTCCTATGTAGGAGGAACTAGGAGGAGGATATATCCCAAATATGGACATACCAATTACAACAACACATACATAAACACTGCCAATGAAAACAAAAGTATTGCAGGAAACATACCAGTGCAAGAAAATGAAGGCATATAAGAGCGTTCCTAAACTCACATTGACAGAAGATGATGCAAAGTTAGTCATAGAGAAAGTGTAGGATCACATAACAGAAGCATGGTATGATGATGAGAAGTAAAGGGAATAGATAATCAAGAAGTTGACATAGGTCAAGAATACAATGGAGCAATTGCAACTTACTGCACTGCAACAGAAAGAGCAGGCACCACAAAAAAGAATTGCTCAGGAATGGAAAGTTCCAGAACAAGAGATAGTACAAATTATAGCCATGGGGAGTCAACATTTCCATATCACTCAAGGAATGTTCGGTTTGATGAGGAAACAACACAGAAGACACTCAAAGAAATAGATCATTTGGACTTGGCACTGCACAATTTTCCAATGAAGACGTTGTACAAACTTTAAATCAGTGTCACAGAGGAAATTCAATCGAGTACCCATGCAGATGCTACAAGTCTACAATTGGCTAATGAAGTAAGTAATATACTGAATATGAAAATTAATCAGGTGTAGTTTGAAAGAGATGAAGTGAAGCATCGCTCTAGCCGAATAGAGCAGTAGGTGGAAAACGTGTTCAAAACTATTGCCGACTACACACAGGGAGTGTTGGGCCCTTCGTTTTGTTGAATAGAAGTTGCGCACAACACATTGCAGCTTCATTTTGGAGAATATAAGTTGTGCAAGCTGCTGAGGAGCTTGAGAACAGACAAAAGAAATAAACAAAAAGTGGTTGTAAGGACAACACAACATCAAGATTGAGGAAATAAGTTTCGACAATATCAAGAAGAAGAGAGAACTCTCGGGTTATCAACCAACAAACCTAAAGATCAAATTATATATATGAGACCGATAGGATTGTAAAAGGGTTATTGAGTTGTAGTGTGGTTATTGTTTTCCTGGGTTGTTAGTCCAGAATTGTTGATGCCATCGATGTTATCGTTGTTGTTGTTGTGACGAGAGTCACTATTGTAAAGGTATATATTGTTAGCATAGTTAAGTTAGGAGAAAGAGACTATAACATTCTCTCCTAGCATCCTATGACTACTTATGTATGAGAATCGAGTTGTGAGAAGAACCTAATATGTTAATATAATTGGAGGCCCAAATTTTGGATATATCTTGTGCATTACATCTTGTGAATATATTGAATGTTTCTCTATATTATATTTTATGTCTGATAGTCTTGAATTTATCCTTATGAATGATGATGCAACTCTGTTCCCTTTATTCTTAGTTAGGATATGTTTAGACTTGTTACATAGTTAATCTATCTTGCAAAAGACTGACATGAATCTTGATAACTCAGAGGTATGTCTAAGTATTCTCCTTACCCTTCCCTATCTTTGTTGTCTCAGTTTCCCTTCGGGTGAGACTTCTTCCCTCCCAGGAAGATGAAAATGCCAACGCTCTAGAATAACTCGTTACCTTTTGTTGGTAACCTAAGAAGGACCCTGGTGTGAACACTTCCATGCCAACAAAATGGTTCCGCTGTCAGGACCTGCATTTCAAAAGGGAACCTATGATCCAGGTGGATATCGGTGGCCACCCACCTTTTCCGATTGGCTCAAAACAATTTTTTGACAATTTTGGCAATTTACTATTTTTAGCAGTTTTAACTTTCGGGGCCATTTTGAGGGCCTAAATGAAGGTTTTTCGGGATAGAGATTCTTAATGATTTCCAAAGGCATGATTTAGCCCTCAAAATGAATCTCCTCGACGATACCTTTCCAACGAGCTATCATGCGCCTAAAACAGAGATCGTATGCAAAAGTTACGACCCCAAGAAGTTGATGTACTAACTTACCCAAACGGGGCCCACATGACTTTTGGCGCTTCATATCCCAGGGTTAGGTTTTTGGATGTCTATGGTTTTTGACATTCCTATTTATTGTAAAAAGGCCTTCAGAGCCTCGTTGTAATGATCTTCTTGCGAATGTGAGTAGTTGTCACATCTCTTCTCAGAGATACGATGCCACCATTCTAGCGAGTCTTTCACTCTGTAATTTACAGTCTCTGTACATTTATTTCATTAATAGAAACCATGTATTACTATATATATTTGACTCTGGTTATATTTCCGATATCTATGTTATATTACTATTGCTCTTTCAATATCTCTGTATATTTCTGTGTTATATCTCTGCTCTCATTTCGTGCCGAAATTAATACGGATCAGTGGTATCAGAGCATGCTGCTCTTGATCGTTTTTCAGTGCATGTCCCCGACAAGGTATGAGTATAGCAAGTTGGGTCTTGAGCTTGTCTCTCTTGAAGAAAATTTCTCTCGCATGCCCAAGAATCCCTCCATGGTAGAAGAAAAGAAAAACGACGGAGCATACGATCCTTTCAATCTATTGCTTGAGCAAGCTCTCACGCGACAGAGGGACAAAATGATGGAGAATTTTTTCCACATCCTTCAACGCCTGTCGATAGAAACAGACGCATCTTCATCAAGAGGCCACTTTGGAAACACCTCGCCTTTCAAGGTACAAGTTAATTTTGATATTCCTGTATTTGAAGGACAGATAGATGCATAATCCCTAGACAAATGGTTAAATCTGCTAGAAGGTTATTTCTCTGTTCACAATTTTTCCGATAGAGAAAAGATCACCTTCGCACTCCTTAAAGCTCTCCCTCATGTCAAACATTGGTGGGAAACTTACAGGGAGAAAATTTGCACAGAGTAGTCTAGAATATATGGGGACGAGCCCACTTGGGATTTCTTTGTGGATGTGGTAAAGGAACAATATTATCCTATTGGAAACTATGAGGACCAGTACATGAGATGGACCACACTACGGCAAGAGAGGGGCCAAGCAGTTCCGGAGGTCACCAATACCTTCCATACCTTGCGCACCAAGCTGGGTATCAAAGACTTTGAATGACATTTGGTTCTGAAATACCATGGTGCTCTACACATATACATCCAAACTGAAATGGATTTTCTGGACATCTCATCACTCGGTGTTGCTTAATGATATGTTGTTAAAATTGAGCAGAAATTTAAGCGCCAGAACAAATGAGAGTTTGGGTATGCAAATCTACAACAACCAAAGTATGACAAAGACGACCCTAACAAACAGTCTCTCGAAAACTAGTCCAAGCCATAGGAAAAGAAGGGTCACGGGAAGACAAAGGACACCGAAAAATGGTGCGATTTCCACAAAAGACCCTGGCACAACACCGATGAATGTCGCTCAAAATAGTCATTGGCGGCCGAGATCAAAGACAAGGAGCTGAACCATGATTCATAATCTGATTTTGAAAATACTAGTAAAAGACAGATCATCGACGCAGACCCCATTGCTATTGTCGCGAATGCAACAATTCAACCAAAAGAACCAACAGATCCTGAAGAGGGGGAGCACCTTTTTCATTCACAGATGTGGGTGAAGGGGACCCTGCTGCATTTTATTGTTGATAGCAAAAGCTAGAAGAACCTCATCTCAGTAGAGGTCGTCAAACAGTTGGGATTGTTGAGAACACCACACCCACAACCATACAACATCAGGTGGCTTCTCCAAGGATAATATCTTCGTGTCAACCAACAGTGTCAATTGTCATACAACATCCAACCCTTCAAAGATGAGGTATTATGTGATGTTTCCCCACTGGATGTTTGTGATGTTCTCTTGGGCCAACCATATATGTGGAAGCGCCATGATGTTTATGAGTTTCGACCCCGCAGTGTCATTGTTTCTCTGGGGGGTCATCTCTATAGAATACCAGAGGTAGTTCCAACTATTGTTCCACCTAAACAGTGCCGTAAGGTAGTATCTCATACTGCAAAATTCAACTTCTTCATAATCTATTCAAAAGGGGAACATAAGGACACTACAACCACTACAACCTCGCCCCAAGAACCTTCTATCAAACAGAAGAAGGTCGATAAGGTTGCGTCAAAGAACAAAGATTCCTTCTGCACACAAGCATCTCATGTATCCATACTGGATAAAAAGGTCCAACCCTTCCAACCACATGTTCGTGACAACCTTCAACAAGATAAGCAACGCAAATTCTCCAACAAGGCAAGCAACTCATCAAGATGCAGATTCAACAAACACTTTTCCCTCTCCCTTAGGCACTCAACGCAATGGAGACCATTTCTTCTTAAGGAGGGAGGACTGATCTAGGTGGATATTGGTGGCCACCCACCTTTTCCGTTTGGTTCATTTTTTTTTTTGGCAATTTTGACAATTTACTATTTTAAGCAGTTTGAACTTCCGGGGCCATTTTGAGAGCCTAAATGAAGGTTTTTCAGGATTTATCTTCTCAATGATATTCAAAGGCATTATTGAGCCCCCAAAATTAATCTCCTCGAAGATACCTTTCCAACGGGCTATCATGTGCCTAAAACGGAGATCGTATGCAAAAGTTACGACCCCGAGAAGTTGATGTACTAACTTACCCAAAAGGGGCCCACATGACTTTTGGCACTTCATCTCCCTGGGTTAGGTTTTTGGATGTCTAGGGTTTTTGACATTCCTTTTTATTGTAAAAATCCCTTCATAGCCTCGTTGTAACGATCTTCTTGCGAATGCGAGTAGCCATCACATCTCTTCTCAGAGATAAGCTGCCACCATTCTAGCGAGTCTTTCACTCTGTATTTTACAGTCTCAGTACATTTATTTCATTAGAAATTGTGTATTACTGTATATCTTTTCCTCTGGTTATATTTCTGATATCTCTATTATATTACTGTTTCTCTTTCAATATCTCTATATATTTCTGTGTTATATCTCCCCTCTCATTTTGTGTCGAAAATAATCTAGATCAGTGGTATTAGAGCAGTTTGCTCTTGATCGTTTTTCAGTGCATGTCCCCGACGAGGTCCGAGTATAGAAAGTTGGGTCTCGAGCTTGTCTCTCTTGAATACAATTGCTCTCGCATGCCCAAGAAACCCTCCATGGCGAAAGAAAAGAAAAACGATGGAGCAGACGATTCTATCAATCTGTTTCTTGAGCAAGTTTTCACACGACAAAGGGATGAAATGATGGAGAATTTTTCCCACATCCTTCAACGCCTGACGATAGCAACAGACACATCTTCATCAAGAGGCCACTTTTGAAGCACCTCGCCTTTCAAGGTACAAGTTAATTTTGATATTCTTTTATTTGAAGGACAAATAGATGCAGAATCCCTAAACAAATGGTTAAATCTGCTAGAAGGTTATTTCTCTATTCACAATTTTTCCGATAGATAAAAGATCACCTTCACACTCCTTAAATCTCTCCCTCATGTCAAACATTGGTGAGAAACTTACTGGGAGCGAATTTCCACAGAGGAGTCTAGAATATATGGGGCCGAGCCCACTTGAGATTTCTTTGTGGATGCGGTAAAGGAACACTATTACCCTATTGGAAACTACGAGGACCAGTACATGAGATGGACCACATTGCGGCAAGAGAGGGGCCAAGTAGTTCCGGAGGTCACCAATACCTTCCATACCTTGCACACCAAGCTGGGTATCAAAGAATCTGAACGACAATTGGTTCTGAAATACCATTGGGCTCTACACAGATACATACAAACTGAAATGGATTTTATGGACATCTCATCACTCGGTGCTGCTTATCGATATGTTGTTAAAATTGAGAAGAAATTTAACCACCAGAACAAACGGGAGTTCGGGTATGCAAATCCGTAAAAACCAAAGTATGACAAAGACGAACCTAACAAACAGTCTCCTGAAAACCAGTCCTAGCCATAGGAAAAGAAGGGTCACGGGAAGACAAAGAAGGACACCAGAAAATGGTGCGATTTCCACAAAAGCCCCTGTCACAACACCAATGAATGTCGCTCAAAATAGTCATTGGTGGGGGAGATCAAAGACAAGGGGCAGAACCCTGATTCAGAATCTGATTATGAAAATAATGGTAAAAGACAGATCATCGACGTAGACCCCACTGCTATTGTCACAACTGTAACAATTCAACCAGAAGAACCAATAGATCCTGAAGAGGGGGAGCACCTTTTTCATTCACAGATGTGGGTGAAGGGGAACCCACTGCATTTTATTGTTAATAGCAGAAGCCAAAATAACCTCATCTCAACAGAGGTCGTCAAACAATTGGGATCGTCGAGAACACCACACATGCAACCATACAACATTGGGTGGCTTCGCCAAGGATGAGATCTTCGTGTCAACCAACAATGTCGATTGTCATACGACATCCATCCCTTCAAGGATGAGGTATTATGTGATATTTTCACACTGGATGTCTGTGATGTTCTCTTGGGCCAACCATATATGTGGAACCACCATGATGTTTATGAGTCTCAACCTCGTAGTGTCATTGTTTCTCCGGGGGGTCATCTCTACAGAATACCAGAGGTAGTTCCAACTATTGTTCCACCTAAAAAGTGCGGCAAGGTAGTATCTCATACTGCAAAATTCAGCTTCTTCACAATCTGTTCAAAAGGGGAACAAAAGGACACTACAACCACTATAGCCTTGCCCTAAGCACGTTCTATCAAACAGAAGTAGGTCGACAAGGTTGCAGCAAAGTGCGAAGATTCCTTCTGCACAACAACATCTCATGTAGACATAATGGCTAAAAAGGTCCAACCCTTCCAACCACATGTTCGTGACAACCTTCAACAATCTAAGCAGCACAACTTCTCCAACAAGGCAAGCAACTCATCAAGATGCAGATTCAACAAACGCTTTTCTGCCTTCCTCGGGCACTCAACCTTGGAGGGAGGATTGTTCCAGGTGGATATTGGTGGCCACCAACCTTTTCCGTCTGGATCAAAACAATTTTTTGGCAATTTTGGCAATTTACTATTTTAAGCAGTTTGAACTTCCAGGGCCATTTTGAGGGCCTAAATGAAGATTTTTTGGGATCGATATTCTCAATGATATTTGAAGGCATGATTGAGCCCCCAAAATTAATCTCCTCGATGATACCTTTCCAACGAGCTATCATGCACCTAAAACAAAGATCATATGCAAAAGTTACGACCCCGAGAAGTTGATGTACTAACTTACCCAAACGGGGCCCACATGACTTTTGGCGCTTCATCTCCCTGGGTTAGGTTTTAGGATGTCTAGGGTTTTTGAAATTACTGTTTATTGTAAAAATGCCTTCAGAGCCTCGTTGTAACGATCTTCTTGCGAATGCAAGTAGCCGTCACATCTCTTCTTAGAGATAAGCTGCCATCATTCTAGCGAGTCTTTCACTCTGTATTTTACAATCTTTGTACATTTCTTTCATTAATAGAAACCGTGTATTACTGTATATCTTTGCCTCTGGTTATATTTCATATATCTATGTTATATTAATGTTTCTCTTTCAATATCTCTATATATTTCTATGTTATATCTCCGCTCTCATTTCGTGCCGAAAATAATCCGGATCAGTGGTATCAGAGCAGGTTGCTCTTGATCTTTTTTCAGTGCATGTCCCCGACGAGGTCCGATTATAGAAATTTGGGTCTCGAGCTTGTCTCTCTTGAAGACAATTTCTCTTGCACGCCCAAGAAACCCTCCATGGAGGAAGAAAAGAAAAATGACAGAGTAGACGATCCTATCAATTTGTTGCTTGAGCAATATTTCACACGACAGAGGGACGAAATGATGGAGAAATTTTACCACATCCTTCAATGCCTGCCGATAGAAACAGACACATCTTCATCAAGAGGCCACTTTTGAAGCACCTCACCTTTAAAGGTACAAGTTAATTTTGATATTCTTGTATTTGAAGGACAGATAGATGCAAAATCCCTAGACAAATGGTTAAATCTGCTAGAAGGTTATTTCTCTGTTCACAATTTTTTCGACAAAGAAAAGATCACCTTCGCACTCCTTAAATCTCTCCCTCATTTTAAAGATTGGTGGGAAACTTACCGGGAGCAAAGTTCCACAGAGGAATCTAGAATATATGGGGCTGAGCCCACTTGGGATTTCTTTGTGGATGCGGTAAAGGAACAGTATTACCATATTGGCAACTATGAGGACCAGTACATGAGATGGACCACACTGTGGCAAGAGAGGGGCCAAACAGTTCCAGAGTTCACCAATACCTTCCATACCTTGCACACCAAGATGAGTATCAAAGACTCTGAACGACATTTGGTTCTGAAATACCGTGGGGCTCTACACAGATACATCCAAAATGAAATGGATATTTTGGACATCTCATCACTCGATGTTGCTTATCAATATGATGTTAAAATTGAACAGAAATTTAAGCACCAGAACAAATGGGAGTTCGGGTCTGCAAATCTGCAACAACCAAAGTATGACAAAGACGACCCTAACAAACAGTCTCCCGAAAACTAGTCCAAGCCACAGGAAAAGAAGGGTCATGAGAAGACAACGAAGGACACCAGAAAATGGTGAGATTTCAACAAAATCCCCTGGAAAAAACCGATGAATGTCGCTCAAAACATTCATTGGTGGCCAATATCAAAGACAAGGAGCTGAACCCTGATTCAGAATCTGATTATGAAAATACTGGTAAAAGACAAATCATCAATGCAGACCCCACTGCTATTGTTGCGACCGCAACAATTCAACCAGAAGAACCAACAGATCTTGAAGAGGGGGAGTGCCTTTTTCATTCACATATGTGGGTGAAGGGGACCCCACTGCATTTTATTGTTGATAGCGGAAGCCAGAAGAACCTCATCTCAGCAGAGGTTGTCAAACAATTGGGATTTTCGACAACACCACACCCGCAACCATACAACATCGGGCGACTTCACCAAGGATGAGATCTTCGTGTCAGCCAGCAGTGTCGATTGTCATATGGCATCCAACCCTTCAAGGATGAGGTATTATGTGATGTTTCCCCACTGGATGTTTGTGATGTTCTCTTGGGCCAACCATATATGTGGAAGCGCCATGCTGTTTATGAGTCTTGACCCCGCAATGTCATTGTTTCTCTAGGGGGTCATCTCTACAGAATACCAGAGGTAGTTCCAACTATTTTTACACCTAAACAATGCCACAAGGTAGTATCTCATACTGCAAAATTTAGCTTCTTCACAATCTGTTCAAAAGGGGAACAAAAGGACACTACAACCACTACAGCCTCACCCCAAGCACCTTCTATCCAAGAGAAGCAGGTCGACAAGGTTGCAACAAAGCACAAATATTTCTTTTTCACACAAGCATCTTATGTATCCAGACTGGATAAAAAGGTCCAACCCTTCCAACCACATGTTCATGACAACCTTCAACAAGCTAAGCAACACAACTTCTCCAACAAGTCAAGCAACTCATCAAGATGCAGATTCAACAAACGCTTTTTCCTCTCCCTTGAGCACTCAATGCAATGGATACCATTGCTTCCTAAGGAGGCAGGATTGATACAGGTGGATATCGGTGGCCACCTGCCTTTTCCAACTGGCTCAAAACAGTTTTTGGGCAATTTTGGCAATTTACTATTTTTAGCAGTTTTAACTTCCGGGGCCATTTTGAGGGCCTAAATGAAGGTTTTTCAGGATCAAGCTTCTCAATGATAATCGAAGGCATGATTGAACCCCCAAAATGACTCTCCTCGACGATACCTTTCCAACGGGATATGATGTGCCTAAAACATAGATCGTATGCAAAAGTTACGACCCTGGGAAGTTGATGTACTAACTTACCCAAACAGGGCCCACATGACTTTTGGCGCTTCATCTCCCAGGGTTAGGTTTTTGGATGTCTAGGGTTTTTGACATTCCTTTTTATTGTAAAAAGGCCTTCAAAGTCTCGTTGTAACGATCTTCTTGTGAATGCGAGTAATCGTCACATCTCTTCTCAGAGATAAGTTGCCACCATTCTAGCGAGTCTTTCACTCTGTATTTTACAGTCTCTATACATTTATTTCATTGATAGAAACTGTGTATTACTATATATATTTGCCTCTGGTTATATTTCCGATATCTCTATTATATTACTGTTTCTCTTTCAATATCTCTATATATTTCTGTGTTATATCTCCGCTCTTATTTCGTGTCAAAAATAATCCGGATCAACTTGTGAGGAGAATTGTTCCACATATCTATAGATATGATATTCATAAATGGTGCGAAAGAAATTGTGACGTATTTATATGGAAGGAAATAGAGTTGCGAGGTAAAAGCGAGAGGAATACAAGAGATTCTATCTTTTACTATTTTCTGGGTTAAATTTTCGGAAGAACTATTCCATTGGATAGATAGATTACAAGAAGCTCCAGAATTTCAAGAACACGTCAGGACGACTTGTACTTGGGATACAGATAAGATCGCAACACTTCATCAGATGGATCACCAGATCATGCGAGTAGTCGATTTCTAGGTTAATACGACTCTAGAGGGATACATCGTTGAATTCGCGGTTGAGAATCATCAATCTTTTTCACGAGTGAAAGAAGTTTTCAAGAAAGGGGCGTACGACAGATTGTTGAGGGAAATTCCCCTTTGGATTGAAGCATTCTTGATGGAGGAGGGGATGATACCTATTCCATTGAATGATATGGAATCCTAAACACCTACTCTTGGGGTAGGGTGATTTTGGGTTATGATCATGACCTGAGAAGTGGAAAGGATTCTGTGACAGATGGGGGAAGATCAAGAAACGAACGCAAGAAATGAGCGATCCTTAAGGATATTCGGATCCCCAGGAATATCGCAACTAGGACTATTAGGTTTCATTATAATAGGAGCATTTATACCCACAATGGATGGAAATATGGAGGATCGATCGCCTGATACCCATAATTCTGGGGTAAAGGGGGCAAAGAATTAGAGTAACACTGGTTCTTATGTGAAGCCATCTGGAGGTCTAGAGGGACTTTTGATGCAAACAAATTAGTATAGTTTCAGACTACCTTGAGGGGCCATGCTCTCAAATGGTACATGAAGGATATTGAACCAGGGGTTCTAGGACAAGTGTTCACCCTTGGCCAAGTGCATTTGAAGTTTATTGCCAAATTCAAACTACCACTGTCAGAGCAACAAGCTCTCTCTGAGTTCCGGGAGATTCAACAAAGGGAGGGAGAATCTTCCTAGGTGTACAACCAAAAGTTTAAATATGTTATTGGTAGGATAGCACAACCAATTCACAAATATCACCAAAGGGAATGGTACATCCAAGGATTAATACCTTTGACGAGAATTCCTTTAACGCAACAACGAATAGCCACATTAACAGACGCCTTGGAACAATCGATGAAGATCGAAGCCATGGTAGGTTATATAGGGAGTCTGAGAATTACCAGGCCCTCAATAGATGAAAATATGTCACAAATTTAGGGACAAATATCGACACTAACATAAAATATCCAAGAATTAACCACACTAAGACTAGGACGACCTCAGGTTTGGTGCACATGATGCTACACAGATGGGCATCTGGAAAATGAATGTCTACACATGAGGGGAATGGGACCTCTTCATAATCTGATGGGACCCTATTTAGGACCAATGGGAGGAGTTGCACAAGTATCTAGGACTCCACCGTTCCACACACCCGGTTTATACAATACCTTCCTCGATGCTCAAGCATCTCAGATGACTGAATATTGTGAGAATTGTTAGATACATAGGCATGCGTTGAGGTAGTGTCCTATTATGAATAACTAAACAACTATGCCCAATAAAATAAATTGTGAGTTTTGCGCATCTACGAACCATGCTACGAATCAATGTAGAGCGCTGGATGCACTTGTTGACAGATTAGATCGGACAATGTTCAGTGTAAATGAAACCCCCTAAGGACCTAGAAGAGGCCAAGGAGGTGGATTTAGAGGAGGAATAAATGGAAGAAGAGGGCTGAGAAAATGTTATAACTACAACAAACAAGGTCATTTGTCCAGAGTCTTCCGTCATCCAAGATGACCATGGTGCTCTTACTGCAGGAATAACAAGCACGCGACTGAAGACTGCCCATAACTAATCACGAAATGGGAAGATTGGGTTCGTCAATGAGGAGATAATCTCATAAGTTCAGAATTAAAAAGGGGAATCGAGGGTCAAATACCTAATATTAACACCGTTACTCATGAAGGAGCAAAAACTGAGGCAAATGAGGACAGTCAACCCAAGATACAGAAACATGTTCCCAAGGATGACATGTATGACCTTGTAAAACAAAAGTTGTTTTTCAAAGATGCAATAGAAATATTTAAGAGTATCCCCACTCTGGAGATAATAGAGAATCCTCCTAAAGTTGTGTCTTAACCTACCCTTGCGCAAGCCCCTACCTTACCACTATCACCTAGAAAGTATGCAATCCTAAGGAGATGCTTTGAGTAGTCTCAAAGTGTAGTCAGTCTCTAGTTTCAATTATTCTTTGATATCATAGAGGATGATCAACTTACAGAGAAGTTGCGCAACAACCTATACCTAATATTGGGAAATGAGGGAACCTGAGAAGCCATAATAAGAACCAACCTCCCTGAGAAGAACACCCAGAGAATACAAAGAAGAAAGGTGCGAACATGAAAAACATTTAGATTAGAAGCCCAACTAGAGGATTTTGAAATCAAAGACGTCATGCTAGATTTAGGATCAGATATCAACATCCTACCCAAAAATACCTGGGAATATTTCGGAAAACCTTAGTTAGTATATTCCCCCATCCAGTTGAGAATGGAAAACCAATACTGCATTTTCCCAGTAGGAAGGCAGGAAAATGTGGAAATAGATGTTGCGGGAGTTAATACCACAACTGATTTTGAGGTAATTGAAATCATGGGAGATAAGGATCCCTAACCTTATATACTCGAGATTGATTGGGAATACAACAACTATGCTATCATTGATCTAAAAAGGGACACCATGATGTTTGAAGAAGATGGTATAAAAGTAGTTCAACCCTTAGATCTAGGTTTATGTCATAGATACACTGAGCTAGTGGACCATAATATGGAATCATATACTCTTGACCAATTATACCCCATAATAACAGGAATGAGAGCAGATTATATAAATCCCACTATAGATGGATCGATAAGTTGGAGGAGCATACAGTTTGCTGATGAGAATTCAGAAGTAGCGTTTGATAGTTGGAAACAAGGTTCATATGAGCGATTCTCAAGGCGATGTGAAATTTTCAGCGCAACGAGATGGATTGGAACCGAGGTTAGAGAACCCCCAACATATGATGGTACCTCAGAAGTACACAATTTTCTTTCTAGCATGGAAGAGAAAATAACGATGGATAAAAGGATCCTTGTTCTTGAATTAGCTTTACAAGACACACTCGCTAGATGGTGAGCCACCCATAAAGCCTCGATTATGGAGTGGGAAGACTCAAAACAAGACATCCGATGTTGATTCCAAAGTAGGAATCAACTAAAAGAAGAGATGAATATAAATCTTCAAGATGCGCAACTGTTTGATGGACGATCTGACCCTAGAGTGCATATTTAACATTTCTTAGAGAAGTGGAGAGTCACGAAAGTACCCTCTCATCTATGGCTTCAGGTATTTCTCCATTCATTGGGGCCTATTCCAAAGGCCTGGTATATACATGAGGAGACCAGAAGATAAACAAGTTGTTGGCAGACCTTACAAGAGAAATTTTGGAAGGATTTCTCCTTTACAAGTAAGTACCCTGAGCTCAACACAGTCCTTCAAAGAATCGGGGAAATGATTTTTACTGACATTTGAAAAAAGAGGTCAAGTCTAGTACTATGTGTTGACCATGTTCATTTTCTTCAGTCTAGTATGAGCCTTGAAATTGGTAAGATAACTGTACCTTGATGTAAAGTCGAGAAACACCTGGAAAAACCCGATGATTTAGAAGAGCTTAGAAACTTATCCATTATAGAAATGAAAGGTAGTAGAAAGATTCAGGAAACTGTACCTAGTCACACCGATAGCTCCTATAACCACCCATTGAAGTTGTGAAAAGTTAATATAGGAAGTTCAGAGAATCCTAAGATAGCTTCTATAGGATATTACTAGGATGAGGAAACTATGAATGAAGTACATAGTTTGTTGCGGGAGTATGAGGACTTATTTATGAAAATGTTCTCAGAACTCAAGGGTATAGAAGGAGCCATGGGAGAAATGAAAATCGAGTTGAAACCCGACTCAATACCTATGAAGCACAAACCATACCGACTTAATCCTAGAATAAAAGAGAAGGTCAAGAAATAAATAGCCAAAATTCTTGCGGTAGGAATTATTTTCCCAATTGAAGAAACATAATGGATTAGCCCCATAGTTATCCATAGTAATAATGACACAAAAGACATCCATGTCTGCGTGGACTACAAAATTCCGAATTCTTCATGTGTGCATGATCTGTTTCCAACACCTTTCAATGACGAAGTGTTAGATTAAGTTGTGGGAAAATAATCTTATTCATTTACAGACAGATTCTCAGGATATCATCAAGTCAGAATCATAGAGGAATACAAGAAGAATACTACATTCATAACCGAAAGGGGATCATTCTCATACAATGTAATTCCCTTTGGGTTGAATAATTTTCCTATAGTTTTTTATCGACTTGTGATAGCAACATTTCGAGAATTCATCCAAAAGTTTGTAGAAGTCTGTATGGATGATTGGACTGTGTACAACATGTTAAAAGATCATGCCGGGCTACTCCGGTTAATGTTTGATAGATGACATGAAATGAAAATATCTTTGAATTTGAGGAAGTGCATTTTCTGCATACCTCATAGAAACCTATTAGGCCATATTGTATGCAGTGAAGGTGTCTTAGTAGACCCAGCTAAAGTTGCGGTCATTCTGGACATGCCGCCACCTACAAGTGCTAAACTGTTACGCTCTACCCTAAGACATATAGGATATTACCGTAGGTTCATCAGAAGATATGCACCTATCACTGCACCTTGAGAAAAATTGTTGAAGAAGTCCGAACTATTTCGGTGGACACTAGAGTGTGACAAAGCATTCAATATTCTCAAAGAAAAACTAAGTAATGCACTTAAATTGATATTTCCCAATTGGTAAATTGAGTTCCATGTACATGTGGATGCATTAGGCATCACCCTGGGAGCCATTCTAGTGCAATCAGGGGAAGGAAATATGGACCACCCTATCTACTTTTCCAACATAAAACTTTCCCAAGCTGAGCGCAACTACACAACCACTGGAAGGTAAGGTCTAGCTATCATTTATGCATTACAAAAGTTTAGACACTACTTGTTAGGCTCTCATTTCAAGATTTTTACTGACCATTCTGCATTGAAGTACCTAGTCAATAAACTCGTACTTGAAGGAAGAATTTACAGGTGGTTGTTGATTTTTCAAGAGTTTTTGTTTGAAGTAATTGTCAAACCAGGAAAATGCAATGTAGGTACCGATCACCTTTCTAGATTGAAGTCAAGGGAAAGTGGTGCAACAGTGGATGACTAAATCCCAAACACAGACCTATTCTGGATCGAGTCCATCCCTGAGTATCTTGAAGAAATTGTTGTCTTCCTCAGTACATGGACCTACCCATAAACTTACTCCACAATACAAAAACAACATATGGTGGTTCGCGTAGCAAACTATCAACTGATCGTGAGACAAATTTACAAATTAGGACTAGACAACATCCTTAGGAGATGTGTCTCTAACCATGAAAGGAAATATATCCTGTGGGAACACCACAATGGAGTTGTGGGAGGACATGTTGGAGGTAAATCTACTACACAAAAGGTACTTCAAGCTCGATTATGGTGGGATACGTTATTTAAAGATGATAAGGAGTATGCCAGATCTTGTGACACTTGCCAAAGAGTAGGGAAGACATCACAAAGAGATGAATTACCCCTTCAACTAGTCAGAGCACTTCAGGAATTTGAGAAGTGGGTTGTTGATTTTATTGGACCAATCAACCCCCCGGCTAAGCACTCAAAGGCTAGATACATCATCACCACAATTTATTACCTCACAAGATGGGCTGAAGTAGAGGCAGTTCAAGACTGTTCTACATATACAACTGCTATATTTATCTTCGAGAACGTTATCACTCGATTTGGATGTTCTAGAAGCTTTAACAATGATCAAGGTAGTCACTTTATCAATAGTAAAATCACAATGCTGACAACATAATTTCTTATACAACACCATAAGAGCAGTCCCTACCATCCACAAGCTAATGGTACAGTGGAGGAATTTAATAAAATTATGAAAGAGGACTAACAAAAGTATGTTGCATAAATAGGGAAGACTGGGATGACAGAGTTCTAACGGTCTTGTGGGATTACATGAATACCACGAAGAAGCTACACAAGTATACTCCATTTTAGTTGGTTTATAGGAAAGAAGTTGTTGTACCCACATAATTTATTACCCCTAGTATCTATATAGCACATGCTACACACATGACCGATGATGAATCAATTGAGCAGAGGATTGCAGACTTGAAAGAACTTGAGGAAGCAAGATTTCTAGTGGATTGTCATCAGACAGTTGAGAAAGATAGCCATAAATCTTGCCATGAAAATCATATAAAGTCCAAAATATTTGTGCAAGGGGATAAGGTACTACTCTACGACATCCGATATTAGAAAAATCCAGGCAAGTTGTGCATTCATTGGTTGGGTTCATTCATAGTTGTGAAAGTCCGACACTCTGGTGCAATCAAGCTAGCACAACTCGATGGTATCCTTCAGACAAGATGGGTGAATAGTGCCCGCCTAAAACCCTACATTTATCATTCTTGAGCCAAATCACGGTTGCTCCAGCCCAAAGGAGCATGTACAGTAGTTAGATTTTAATTTTCTGTAATTTCTTTAATTCAGTTAATAATGTCAGAGTGTGCATTGAATGTACCACAACATATATTTTCTTTTTCAATCTAAGCATTTATTTTGTGTAGAAATACTTACTTAGTCGCATAGGATAGGAAGAGCCACCATTACATTAAATGAATTCATTAATATGACGGGGACCCCCATTGTGGTCAGAGGGAGGGCGAATTTGAACTTGATCACAACCCATGTGCCACACACATCATGTCCAATCATACCCTTTATGATAGCCGCCGTAATCCGTTAGAAATTTCCGCTAATCCATAAAGGCACGATACGTGAAAATGCCATCGATATTACCACCACGCTTCTCAACTGTTAAAAAGTTAATCCCCTCATCTCGACCATGTCCCTATCAGTTCGTTCATTAAAATCCAAGATTACTGGATAGATCTTACCCCATTATCTGTCCCGTCGGAAACCTAATACTAAGATTGCGTTTATGGCCTAATGATGATCATCTTTATGTGTGCACCTCCAGAGATTTCTAGTTATCCAGTTAGAAGTCCCCATGAACCGACAAAATGAGAACCATTGTTTGTTGTTATCTACCCTCTGATTTTGAATTTTCTGCAATCGTGCATACCTTGAGAGACTTTCGTTCCCCTGTCACAAGGCTGACCCCAGCTCACCCACCTTACCGGAATTATAGAGCTAGCATGCTAAGAACAACAGGATGCCAAATTTCAGCTCCCAAGGAATCAATCCCAGATGAGCCGTACGATCCTAGGATAGAGATCTTCAAGGATTTCAAGGAGAAAACGAAGCAAGTGAAATTTTTGGACCTTGATCTGATGGAACAATGATTGTTTCCACATATCAATATTTCTGTGTTTTGGGAATGGTCCCAGATACATTGGGAGGCATGCAGTTTTTCTCAAAGCCATAGTTCATCAACCTGTTTAACTCCACAATTATTCACCTCAGGGATCTACCGGTCTTTGGGACCACTGGCGAGGTTGCGCAGTGCACAAATTTTCTGATCAGTCGATTACATGACATAAGCTTATGGCTCGACCAAATATATCCGATTCATGCGGATGAACAACCAACAACTCACCGGATTATCCCTTGAGGGTGAGGATGTCTCCAAAGGATTTCAAGGCCTGAGAAAGAACGAGAAGAAGAAAGGAAAATTTAGCATGTACGAGAAGTTCCCCACACATAGAGGTGGTCGAACAACAAATATTAACCCAATCATTCCGGAGATAGTCCAGACGACTTGCTATGTAATTGCGAGCAAGGTCATGCGTTCCTACTATAAAGGAGGATTCACCTTAGACGCTCTTTCAATAGTTGACATATGCACAAATGAAGCTGTATTCAACTGGTGCAACTATGTATTGGAGGAACTCTTGGTCACTTGTGAGGATTCTTAGAAGAAGGGAATAAATTTCACATATGGATGCCTACTAGTATCATTTGTAATGTGGAAATGGAATCCACCCATGGGAAGACAGTTAGCACCAACAAACAAAGGTCGCTTGGAAAAAATGTTTGAGCTATGGCATGTAAGGCTAGATGAGGAGAACATGGAGTTCAACAACACCGCCTTTGCAAAATGGTACGCCCGGTTAATTGACGCAACTCAGCGGTGGAACATAACATAAGAGTTACTGAACCTTAGTATCTAGAACATACCCTTTGGACTGAATCACCATAATACCCTTGTCTAACCGAGGCACGTGAAGCCCGAAGAATTTCACTCCAGGTTTCTCCCCTTATACCTCTACGAGGAAGCATTTTATAAATAATTTATGTCGTGGATTGGTGTCAAGCACAATCCATGCAAATTGGGCATGCACTACCTCTTGTCTGCATAGCTTCTGAAGAAAAAGGGGCGAGAAGAATGAGTAGGGCCAAGTTCCGGCTCAACAGAGAAGAAACAAGAGGTCCATATGCCGAAGGAATCAAACGGCAAAGAGGATGTGGAACCCTTGGAGCGCAAGAAGAGAGCATTGCCTATGTTTCCACAGCTCCCAGGCCAAGTCGTGCTATCAGGAAAAGATTTCAATGACATGCTAGCTGTTGCTTTCATAGGGGGCCCTTCAATCAAGAAGCCACATACATGTATTTCTCCTATAAAGATATTGAATCCACATCCTATATCCTTGTCCATACCTCTTACTAGATCAGTCACTCAATCTGCCCAAATTGTGATTAACATCACAGATGATCCTAAGCCAGAAACCACCGCCTCCACAACCATCATCACTGAGAAACCTCCATCACTACCACAACCCCCATCGCCACCGTAAGACATAAACATTTCATCCCAACCCACTTCACTCAAGCCCATGCATATAGATCTCCCCGACCCACCTGAGAACACACCAGAACATATTGATGCCTCGAGCCAATAAACTAATCTATTGGTACCTATTCAAGGCACTCTGCCTTCGATGGAGAGTCAGAAACAAGAAATTCCACCCAAGAGTCATAAAAAAGAGATTCCACCCCTCACTCCCATAACACAAGTCCCAGGTACCTAGAGTCCTCTCTAAACAGTCAATGTTGAGATCCCCATCAGTAGAAGAGAAACTCCAGAAGTTTATTTATAAATAGGGGCAGTAGCGTAGATGGTTCAGAAATAACTGCAAACTACATCAGGGCAGAGTGCAACATATTTGAAAGAACAACTAGATCCAATATTCCAAAACCCACATCTATGCGCGAAACTACTGCAGCTTTGCCTGGCCAAGACATAATTTTTCCCTCAACTTCTAGTGACTCTAAAGGATAGACTTGCACATCAACTACAAGGTCCATCCCCAAGAGAAGAAGAGTTCAATACACCGTATGGATATTCGATGGCTAGTGGACTACCACTACAAGTCTGAGTACCCCTGGATGCCACTCCTTCATTGGGCGAACTCACTTATTTACCAACAGTGCAAATGGTAGGCATAATCAGAACCACAACTGGGCAACTGGAGTAGAGGATCTAGCAGGTCGAACGAGAAGAAAAATTATGGAAACAAGAAGGAATCCTTTCATAAGAAAAACAGATGCAGGAAGAATACTCAAAGGTTTAGGAAGAGCAGAAGATAGAAAAATTAAAGAAAAAAATCTCAGACACATGGACAATGGTAAAAAAAAAAGTACCTCAGCTGCCAGAATCCAATACAATAAGCGAGCCTGAGGAGAAAATTGAATTAATTTAGGTATCCTGGTTAGAAATAGTAGAAAGAGAAGAGAGTCTCAATGCACAATTGTGAGATAGTAAAAGAGAATCCGAATTGCAACCCAGGAAGCTACAAGAGAAAATGGAAAAAAATGTTTTGGAAGGAAACTACGCAAGGGAAACCTTGCATAAAAGGACTGCAAAATGCACAAAAATATTCAGAGAAACCATTGATTGGATGGGAATCATTTCAAGGCGCAACCAAACATTGGAGGAATTGCACATAAATATCCAATCACTCAACTAAGAAACAACCAACACCCTGGATCTGTTGGAACAACAAGAAAAATTTGATAAAATCTAGCAGGAGAAAAATGACCTCAATGCGTTATATGAAGCTTAAATTGTGGCCAAAAAGGAACTATGAGAGTTTCGACTTGTAGTCGAGACAACATATCTACATATGCATCAAGTGGATGCCATAGCTGACTTAGAATGGAAATCTTTAGTTGCGTCCAAGCCAAAAGGATGCATCACAGACGCCACTCAAAAGTCTGTTGTTGAATCTTCACTACTTGCCATAAAGTGGCAGGATAAAGTGGAAAACTTTCAAGAAGTTAGGAAGAGAGCCCTAGAACTAGTTACTGATTTGGGCCCTTTGTTTGAATAAGACAAAGAAGAACCAGTCCAAGCTAGAAATGAAAGCAATTCGGAACCATAAGGAAAGAGAGAACAATGATCCCACCTAGATACCATGGAATATCCTAAGACTTGACTTAGGGCGAGTAAAGGATTGTGGTCGGAGCCTGTTGGGCCCTTCTTTTTGTTGAATAGAAGTTGCACACAACACATTGCAACTTCATTTTGGAGAACATAAGTTGTGCAAGCTGCTGAGGATCTCGACAACAGAAAAAAGAAATAAACAAAAAGTGGTTGGAGGGACATTGCAACATCAAGATTGAGGAAAGAAGTTGCAACAAGATCAAGAAGAGAGAACTCCCAGGTACTCAACCAACAAACCTAAAGATCGAGTTATATATATGAAACCTATAGGATTGTAAAAGTGTTGTTGAGTTGTAGTGTTGTTATTTTTTTCTAGGGTTGTTAGTTCGGAATTGTTGATGTCATCAATGTTATCATTGTTGTTGTTGTTGTTGTGACGAGAGTCACTATTGTAAAGGTCTATACTATTAGCATAGCCAAGTTTTAGAGATTTGGGTAAGAACCAGATGATCAATGTATCATATTTCGGTATCAATAAATATGTAAAGGATCAAGAGACTATAACAATGTCTCCTAACATCCTATGACTACTTATGTATGAGAATCAAGATGTGAGAAGAACCTGATATGTTAATATAATTGGATGCCCAAATTTTGGATATATCTTGTGCATTACATCTTGTGAATATATTGAATGTTGCTCGGTATTATCTTTTATGTATGATAGTCTTCAATTGCTCCTTATGAATGAAGACACAACTTTGTTCCCTTTATTCTTAGTTAGGATATGTTCAGACTTGTTACATAGTTAATCTATATTGCATAAGACTGACATGAATCTTTATAACTCAGAGGTCTGTCTAAGCATTCTCCTTACCCTTCCCTATATTTCTTGTCTCACTTGTGCTTCGGGTGAGACTTCTTCCCTCCCAAGAAGATGAAAATGCCAGCGCTGTAGACTACTTTAGTACCTTTTGTTGGTAACCTAAGAAGGACCCTAGTCTAAACACTTTCATGCCAATAGGGAGAGAATTTACAAACATAGGAGAAGATTGAAAAAATAACGCAGGCTATGGAGCATTACAGGAGCCACATTACAGATTTGAAAAAACTCTTATCACCAAGAAATCCACCAGAAGTCAGAACGCAAAGGGAGTAGGAGGTTATAGGTCATATAAAGAGCATTTCATTGATCATCCAAGAAATCACAAAGTTGTATAATAAGAGTGCGCAATTATGTACTAATCTTCGAGAGGATGAGAAATTGTAGGAATTATACTAGAAATAAGAAGGGGTAAATACTATAGTAAAAGGCTTGAAGAAGAAACAAAAAGCGATGAAAATACCAGAGAGGTTGAAAAGTGCATAGGAAATAAAAAGTTTACAAGCAGAGTTGAAGACGATACAAGCAGAGAAACAATCAAGGCATGATAAATTTGAGCCACTAAAAGAAGGCGCAAAACAAATGCTTAGCGATAATGATGCAGTCAGGGGTTAGATTGAACAGATTAGCTTGGAGACTTGGGAATTGTGAACAAAGCATATTACAACGCAAATTGTGGAGACTGTAGAAAAAAGCGCATAGGTAAACTCTCAAGTGTAACAAATTTTAGGCAATTTCCAGGAGTTGGAGAAGTCAGTGCAAGAAGAAAACAATACCTAAGTGGCTTGGGAAGAGCCACATGTGAGTGTTGGGGGCTTGTTGGTGCAGACCATTTTGGGGAAACACATAGTAATTATTGAGGTTAGTTAGGAAATGGACCAGAAAAGGAGTGCGCGCCGGAAACCAGGGAAAATAAGCATCATAAAATAGGGAAAAGAAGTGCCAATAAAGAAAGAAAGTCAAAGGAAGGACGAAGGACGCAAAGCAATGAGGAAAAAAATTGGATTTTGGACCAGTTGCACTCAGGAGTTAGAATGTGGACAAACCTAATACACTTAGTGTTAGTGGGTTAGGGTTTTGTTCATTGTTGTAATGAGTATTAGCTCATTTTTGTAGTATAAATACATGTTGTGAGATAATGAGCAGAAGAAGAAAGTCATTGGGAGAGAATTACAAAGGTTTGTTGTTATCGTTGTTGTTGTTGTTGAGAGTGGATGTTTTAGATGTCATTTTTGGAGACAAAGACAAGCTTTGTAATTGAGGGTAATGTCGCAAGTTGTGGATCTTAGTGCGATCTAGTCCACCTTATACCACATATGTAATGCACACAATGCATAAACTTGATGAAGAATAATAAAAGAGCGAAGAATGCTCGATCTTTGTGGATGTAGCCTAGGGTGGTGAAGCACGGTAAAAATTGTGTCTCTGTGGAATGTTTGTCTTATTTCTTGCAATGGTTTATGATGAATGAATGAATATGTTGGTAATAAAATGCAACGCACAATAGAATAGTCATGATATTTACTGCAAAATGAACTTTAATGATTACAAAATGGTAGATCTGATATATGTTGAGGTAGAAAGAATGTCCTTGTGTCAGTATCTAAGGAAAAATAAGTTTCTATATTAGAACTAACTACTCCTCTCTAGATAGATAAAAAAATAGTAAATATGATGCCTTTCCTTCCTAAAGGTATGCTAAGAAGGTTGATACATAACCCTAATGCTCGAGTTTGTCAAAAATATAACATTGTTGGATATTTTTCCTAGGCACCATGGGCCATGTTTACCTTAGAGTTTCTTTAGAGATTCCCTATAAAGCTGAAGGAATTATTAGTGGACATTGGCACTTTTGACCCCCTTGATTCTCACCTTATAAAATTTGATCCATACAATTGCAAACCATTATTCCCCGATTACATTGAATTTTGGATCTAGGTCTCATCTCGTGGCACATATATTTTTTGAATTGTAGTGGATGAAGAAGCTTATACATGTTTGATGTCTTTAACATGTTGGAAATACTTGGGATCTGTTGATATTGTTCCTTCATTAACTATGTTAAAATCATTTGATGGACATGATTTTATACCTCATGGTATTATCCATTTGTTCCTAGTTGAACTAGGGGGGGAAATTTTTAGTATAGAGGCTAAGGTTGTTGACGCTTTACTTGATTAGAATCTCATCTTCAGATGTAGTTTGACTTTTGCAATGACAGATGTAGTGTCTTCAGTCTTATGAATCATTTGATTCCCTCATTAGGGAAATATAGTCATGATTAACCAACTACAATATTGTAAATTTGATTCAACATCCTCTACTAGATAATATGTTCCATTGGTGGACAATTCCATGAGGGAATGCATAACATGGGTGTTGGGATGTACCATGATTTGATGAGAAGTTTTAATATCCCTCCACCCATTTCCTATATTGATATTATTTTATATACGATATCATCCATCACTTCTAACCTTATTATCACACATTTCAAAACATCTTATTTTGAAGATCCATGGGTAGTATTAGATCCCTCTAATTTGGTGGAGGGTAATGGATATTAAGGGATGGCTATACCTTTGTCTACAATTAATATTTATTACCAAGATATTTAGTTGGCCTCCATAGAAAATGATCATATCCATTATTATTTGGGGGAATGTTGGCACGGGGGCAGACCCAGGGTTCAACGCTTCAAAAACGCACCAACAAAACCCTAACTACTGACCCTTTCAGCAACACCTGCGAAGCAGAAGAACTATCACCTGAGGTAGAGGCAGGGGTGGTTGCAGGAATCAAGTGTCTGCAGCCTAGCTGGGACACAGATTCATGATTATAACACTTAATAGAGCACTTAGCAATTATCATTCATCAGTATTTAACCCTTATTCACATCGCAGATCTAAACCCTACTTACAGAACAACACAATATTCAACCAGATACAACACATCTAAGCACTTAACATATGGAAAGAAATCAGATCTAGCATTCATTCACATCACTAAGCACTTAATCTATCATACCATATTCATCTAAACATTCATTACTGCACTAAGCTTAAATTATATGAACAATATAACAACCATAATGCACAGAGAAACCATAACACATGATATACGTGATTCACCCCAATGTGGGGCTATGTCCACCAAATCTTCTCTTCTTTAGTATCTTCTTTCAAGCTTCTTATAGGCACAAAGCATCAAAACCCTACTCCGCAGAGGATAGGATATCTGCGCGCACCTCGCCAGATCCTCCTTCCCCGAGTTAGATCACACACTAAGCCTCCTTACACAGTCTGTGCACAAAACACTACAGATGATATGCACTTAGCTCTAAAACCTCAACATACGCTAAGAACAAAGCCTCTTACAATTACTTGCACTTATCACAATACTTAGCACCTAGCATCACCCACACAAAAACATGGTCCTTCTTACATCGCCTAGATTTCTATTTATACATTACAAAAAGGGCCTAAACATGGGTAAACCCATGGTCCAACATCCCATACCCGTTACATAAACCCTAATCCCAAAAATGCCCTAAAAAGGGGCTGAGATCTCACAATCTCCACTTCAACTTGCGCTCCACCTTCGACGAGCCTGTTGAAGTCCCACAATAGGTCAAACATGACCAAGGATATCTAGAACTTGGTCAAGGGCCAACAGACCCCCAACACTCACCTGTGACTCGTCTTGAGTCACTCTTCTCTTGGTATCTCTGCCTCAAAATCCTCAAGCTTCTTCAACCTGCTGCTTCGCCAAGGCCTCCTGCTCGGCGAAATCTTGAAGAACTTATTTGTTCATAGGTCCCTCTAAGCGCTGTTCTACCAAAGTGACTACCTTTTCCAACTCTATTCCTCAACCTTCAATCTCCTTAAAAAGTAGGCAAGCTGCATCCTGGACTAGTTGGAGCTTCTGAGTTACTTCCATGAATTTGCTCTGTATGTCATGGACCTGTTGCTAAGCCATGCATTATTCTTGGGATCTTTTCATCCTCTCAACTGCTGACAGGAGTTTCAATTGCACTTTTACTGTTGCTTCTTACTGCTTTACTTCCTGGAGCTGTGAATCCAGTGTCTTTAGTTCAGGGTCCTCGGTAAGGCATTCATAATTATGCACACTTAGACTACTAAGTTGTTTACATTCCAAGGCTAATTCCTTGATTCTCTAGACTGCACTTTGAGCGGTTTCTTCTCGCTGGTCTCGCACTTCTTGCAGAGTGCTTGGTACTGCTTGTAATTCCAATTCTGCTACTCTCTGTTGAATCTTCTAGATGGCTTCAACAAGCTTCACTACTTGATTTTCCACTGGGTCTTCCTCCATTTTCTCTAAGCCCGTCACAGAGAGAAGTGCTTTGTGGACTTCTCCTTTAACTCCAACCTGCTTCGCGAGCAACTATTCCATCTCCTATTGGATTTGCGCTCTATCCTCTGTGAACTTTTTTTGGAGGGCGTCCTTCTCTTGTTGCACAACTCGACGTTGCTCTATGACTTCCTCTTGTTCTTGCTTCAGGGCCACCGTGGTCTGTTCTTTTTCTTCTTGCACACGACGAAGGTGAGCTTCAGTTGCATCAGATATTCTACAAAGTTGGGCAGGATCATCTCCCAACTTTGTTTCTTCTGATGGTGGGGGTGCAATGGACACTGCGTAGCTTCAGTGAAGGGCTTGCTGTACCCCTCTCAATTTTTCTTCAATTCTTTCATACATGGTTTCTTATTTTTCTTCAGTTCTCTGAAAAATATCTTCCGATGCGTCTGAAACAATTGCGATAATGAAGTCAAAGTCATCGACTGTGAGCACAGTTTGCAGCTTTGTCTTACTAGCTTTGGAATTCTTCCTCGACTTAGGTTTCATGGGGGAAACCTTTCTTTTCTTAGATGGCTCTGCATCATCAAGGGGTCGTGATTCTGTGGTGGTGTTACTTCACCTTGCTTCTTTTTATCTTCTTCCCCATTGTTCTCTTATTTGTCTACTTCGTCATCACCTCCTCCTCCAGCTGAATCTGAAGTAGTCTCTTCTGATGCGTTAGTTCAGGGATGATTTTAAGGATGGAAATTTATTTTAAAATGTAGAAACCTTGGCGAATCTTACGAATCCTTCATATGCCAACTATAAATGATTGGCGATATTTTTGTAAAAATATTCAAATTTCTAAGGATTTTATATAGTTTTTATAAAATTTTGGCAATTTTTAAGGTAAAATAATTTTATCCTATAGAATTTGGGCGAGTCATTTTTAAAATAGCAAATCTCGTTTTTGGAAAAACCATGGAAAATTAGCCCATGAGAAAAATTTAGCCCCTAAAATCATCCCTGCGCTGGTTAGCTTCTGTACCTCTTCTTGCTTCTTATTTCTGCTATTGCTGGGTGCATCATATTGTTCGTGAGTAACCATCGGATTTGCAATGAGGTCAGGGTCGGGCAATTTTGCCTAGTTGACTGGGATAAGGAACTCTATGGGCCATTCCTTAGTGATTTCTTCCAGGTCCTCCTCTGTGAGCTTGTAGTAGGATTGAAGTTCTTCTTTACTCTCGTTTGCGTGCGCAGTGATATAAATAAAATGCCTATCTGCGTGGAAATTCATAAGGGGCATGAACCTGTCTAGAGTGTTCGACATCATATGAGGGAAATAATCAATATCCCTCTTCAGCTGCAGGTAGTAGGTATGGAATACTGCATTCGAATTCCATTGTTTCCCCATATCTCTCAAATACCAGAGCATGGTGAACTTCGGAGCTAGTGGTTTGAACAACTCAATCTCAGGGAAGGTCGCTCCTTCTGACACCTCCCAAGCAATGAATGCGATGAGGATCAACAAACAGCTAAAATGGAACTCATAGCCCTGATCCTGAGATTCACGGAAATCCAATTCTAACTAGTTGACTAAGTAACTAGCCCAGTTCATTTGTAATCCTTCCACACATTTTGCTGCGAGGTCAACGACAAACTATGTGACCTGCATGGGTCTATTCTTTCGGACTAGCTTACCAACAATCAACTGGAAAGAAAGGTGCAGTACGCCATTTTGAATGGAGGCTACCTTGTAGCCTCGCGTCCCTTTTCCACATCACCATAGGTATCTTTAATCCTCTGTGCCAAGGCGCGGTTTGGAACCTTCCCTAGGTAAAGGTCCCATGGGTCTGGTCCCTTCATGCTTAATCCAATGATCTTATGGATCAACGCTGGATCGAAAATGATGCACCTATCCAACCACAGATAACCACCATGGAAGCACGCCAATAGGAGATTAACACACGTGTTAACCTCCTAATGTCTTTCGAAGTGTGGTATCTTCATCAAGTTCAATATAGTGGACCTTGCGATGTCCATAGTCCATGATTGGGGGATGATATTCAAATTCTTCCCTTTGGTCTTGGTCAAATATTTGTGAGGTGCGAGCATGCCATAGCTCTTACAGTCTCCCATATTATAGTCATTGATCTTCAAGGTTGGAATCCTCTCCAACTACAGTCTGACTGCTTGTATTCCCTTTGGGAGGTATGCAGTGATGTCTGTGTAGTCGAATTACCTTGGGACACTGTCACGACCTACCACACCGACCAAGGTTAGGATGTAGTCAGGTAGGATGGATGGGATTAGCTTCACATTCGCCAAGTCATCATGTTGCTTGGTTCGTTTCTCGGTCGCAGCTCAGGATGGTCTAGATCCATGAGCATTCAATGGAGAGGCTTGAACTCCTCTTGTCGATCAAGCTTGAACTTCTGCGGACATTACCTTCTCAGCCATTAGATCGATTAGATTTTCCTCTACAAACTTTTCTACCGCGCTAATGTCGTTCAACATGCACGCTCAAGATCAGATATCTCAGGTTGATGAATAAATACTAAATGCAATAGAATGGGTTGTGAAGTCTTGATAGACACAGTGCGGTAGTAATTAGCTCTCTGTGGGCTCAATGAATCACTATTTGTAAAAGTGTTCTCAGTGCAATGTTTGACGAGATAAGTAGACTACACTGTAACGATTTCTTCCAATGGGTCGAAAAGACTTAATCAATCAAATTCCATTCGTTATGGCGTGGTCCTAATGGTCCAATGGCGAGATTTTGGTCCAAAACTTCTCTTCTAACAATTCAAGAGCGTCGGTCTAATGGTCACAATGCCTCCAATGGTTATATTTCTCTGCCATGGCGAAGTGACATTCTGTGCTATTTTGATATTTCAACGAAGTTCAAATTCTATAAACCTTCCTTCTGCGAAGTTATTTCTGGAGACTCTTGAATTTTTTCTAACTTTTCTTTCTTCTTCCTGAGCTTTCTAGCCTTATTTCCCATAATCTGATTTATTGGGTTCCTCTTCCCATTTTGATTCTTATCTTCTCTTGGCATAGTAACTTCACGCCATTGACAATCTTTCATAGGGTTCAAGGGTAATACTTCTTTTCTGTCTGGGGTAGGTGCTCTGCTTTCCTGTGTGGATAGGTTTTTCAAATATTTCTGTGTTCTTTCAGCTTCGACATCCAGATCCCTGGTCTCTCTTGTTCTTCCAGTAAGTGCACTATTTTCCTAGCCATGAAATGTCTTAGTTTATTCTTTTTCTGTTCTAGATCCTCCTCTTCTTGTTTCCTTCGTATCCGATCTTTCTCAATATAGGTTTTTCCTAGCAAGATATAAAATGGGGCACTGTTCTCAACAGATTTAACGATATCAAGTTCTTCTTCCGTCGAAGTGCCATGAGAAATCATAGATGTCTGGGTAAGTCTTCCACATAGGGTTATCAAATTTCCTCTAAATAATCCTATTCCTCCTAATGAAGGAATCATAGCAGGGTTTCCCCAAATTTCCCAAGTTCTTTCTGTCATGATATTCACCCGTGTTTCCTTGTTGGCACACAAGGGCATACCTAGGTTTCAACGCTACAACAATGCACCGACAAAACCCTAACTACCGACCCTTTCAACAACACCTGCGAAGCAGATGCAGTCTCACGCGAGGTAGAGGCAGGGGTGGTTGCAGGACTCCAGTGTCTGCAACCTTAGCTGGGACACAGATCTGTGATTACAACACCTTAACAAATCACTTAGCAGTTACAGTTCATCAATATTCAACCTTAGTTGACAGTGCAGCTAAACCCTAACAACAGATCAACGCAGTATTTATACAGATCCAATAGATTCAAGTACTAAGCATACCAACATAAATCAGATCTAGCATTTATTCACATCATTCAGCACTAAGCTACCATATTATATCCTTCTAAGCATACATCAGTGCACTAAGCATTCAATCAAATAGATAAGAGAACAACCAAAAAGAACATAACAATCACAACGCAAGATATACGTGGTTCACCCCCTGCCTGGGGCTATGCCCACAAACTCGTCTTGTTTATTTCTTTCTGTCAATCTTCTACATGCACAAAGCCATGATATCTTACTCCGTAGAGGACAAGAGATCTGCGCACCTCACTATATCCTCCTTCCTTGAAGTACAACACAAATCCTTCCACAGTCTCTTACAATCACTTGCACTTAGCTCTGTAAGTCTCACACAGTATGCATAAAGCCATTACAATTACCACTTGCACCTAGAAATTAACACTTAGCACTTAGCATCACACACTTGTCCCTCCTTCGATCACATAGATCAAACTACTTCCTACATTGCCTGGCTGTCTATTTATACATTACAAAATTGGGCCTAAACATGGGTAAATCCATGGGCCGACATCCCCATTCCCATTACATAAGCCCAAAACCCAAAAATCCCTAAAAAGGGGCTGAGATCGTGCAATCTCTGCTTCGACTTGCACTCCATCTTTGACAGCCTATCGAAGTCCCAAAAGTAGATCAAACATGACCAAGGATCCCGTTACACATTATTTTCATCATCCCTATGACC
>ML781755.1:341773-364042 GCA_009831015.1 Picea engelmannii | reverse complement strand
GACATCAAGGCCATGGTTGTAATCTCTCTTTCACATTTAATATGATACAGTAATATGATTCTTTCCTATAAATCTTGTTGTGTTTTATTGTATGATTCCTTGATCACATACATAGGTTTATATTGAGTTCATTCTATTAATATCACTTTGGTTGGTTGCGTTCTTTTGTAGGTTCTTCGTTGTATGAGACTTGGAACGGAGCTAGGATGGCGATGGAGAGAGGAAGTGACATTTAAATGGTATGCCACCTATCTCTCTTTAGTTAGTAAATTCAATATTTAAAACTTAAGGAAAGCGTCATGTTTTGGTGTGTTTTATTGTAGATTTAGGTGGATCTAGGGAGATCAGTTAGTGTTCGCACCTACTGATTTATCCAATAACAGATCCTCAAAAATTGGTCAAGGGATAACACTCACCTGTGACTCATCCCGAGTCACTCTGGTCTGGGTAGTTGTGCTTCAAAAGATTCAAGCTTGGCTTGAGCTGCTTCGACCTGTTTCTGCGCCAGGGCCTCCTGCTTGGCGAACTCTTGGATGACTGCTTCATTGACAGGTCCCTCTAAATGCTGTTCGACTACAACAACTACTTGTTCCAATTTTGCACCTCAGCCTTCAATCTCCTCAAATAGTTGGCAAGATTCATCCTGGACTGGTTGGAGCCTTTGAGTCACTTCCATGACTTTGCTCTGAATGGTGTGGACCTGTTGTTGAGCAGTGCACTGTTCTTGGGATCGCTTCATCCTTTCAACTGTTGACAAGAGATTCAACTGTGCCTGTACTGTTGCTGCTTGCTGATTTGCCTCCTGGAGATGTGACTCTAGTACCTTCAGCTCAATATCTTCAGTGAGTCGCTCATAATTCTGTGTTCTGCGAGCACTTAGCTATTTGCATTCCAGAGTGAATGCTCTGATCCTCTCGACTGCACTCCGAGCAATGGCTTCTCTTTGATCTTGCACGTCTTGCGGGGTACTTGGCACTGTTCGTAGATCAAGGTTTTTGATTCTCTATTGAATCTGTTGGATAGATTCTGCAAGCTACTCTACTTGATGTTCCACTGGGTCTTCCTCCTTTTTCTCTAAGCTTGTCACAGAGCGAAGTGCTCTGCTGACTGCTTCTTTTACTCTCACCTTCTCTGTGAGCAATTTCTCTTTCTCTTGCTGGATCTGTGCTTTCTCTTCTTCAAACTTAGTTTGGAGGGAAGCCTTCTCTTGCTGCGCAGCTCAACGTTGCTCTATGACTACTTTTTGTACTTGCTTTAGGGCCTCTATGGCCTACTTAGTTTCTTCCTGTGCAAAACGAAGGTGAGCTTCAGTTGCATCAGCTAGTCTATGAAGTTGGGTAGGATCATCTCCCAACTTAGGTGCTTCTGATGGTGGGGGTGCAATGGATACTGTGCAGCTGGATTGAAGGGCCTATTGTACCCCTCTCAGTTCAACCTAGATTCTATCATACATCTCCTCCTGATTGGATTCATGTTTCTACAAGATGTCCTGTGAGGCATCTGCTACAACGACGATGATAAATTCGAAGTCATCTATAGTGAGTACAGTCTGCATCTTAGTCAAGGTGGTTCTATATTTATTTCAGGAAATGGGTTTCATGGGAGACACCTTCCTTTTCTTCAAGGGATCAGCCTCATCAGCAGGGTCCCTAGGCAGTGTTACTTCGCCTTGCTTCTATTGGTCCTCTTTTCCATTTGTCTCTTCTACTTCGTCATCACCCCCTCGTCCAGGTGATACTGAAGCAGTTCCTTCCGATGTGCTGCTCAAGTTTTGGACCTCTTCGGTATTCTTCATTCTGCTGGGTCCAGGAAGATCCTTTGCTTCATGAGTGGTCTCAAGGCTGCCGATTAGTTCAGGGTCTGACATTTCTACGGGGTCTGGGGGATGAGGAGTTATATAGACTAGTCCTTGGTGATCTCTTCAAGGTCCTCCTTTGTGATCTTGTAGTACGATTGAAGTTATTCTTTGTGCTCATCTGTGCGCGTGGTGATATAAATGAAGTGCCGATCTACACAAAAATTCATGAGGGGTTGGAACCGATGCAGGGCATTCGTCATCGTGCGAGGGAAAACTTCGATATCCCTCTCCAGTTGGAGATAATAGGTATGAAAGACTGCGTTCGACTGCCACTTTTTTCCCATATCGCTCGAGTACCAGAGCATTGTGAACTTCACAACGAGTGGCTTGAATGGTTTGATGTTCGGGAAGGTCGCACCTTCCGACATTTCCCAAGTGGTAAATGCGATGAGGATCAAGAGCTAGCTAAAGTGGAACTCATAGCCCTGATCCTGAGCTTCGTGGCAGTCTAATTCCAACTGGTTGGCCAAGTACTTCGATCAGTTCATCTGGAGTCCTTCTACACATTTCCCAACTAGGTCAACAACAAACCCTGTGACTTAAGTAGGTCGGTTCTTCCTCACTAGCTTCCCTATGATCAGCTGGCAGGCTAGGCACACTGCGCCATTCTGGCTGGAAGCTATCTTGTAGCCTCGCGTTCCCTTTTCTACATCATCGTAAGTATCCTTAATTCTTTGTGCCAGGGCACGGTTGGAAGCCTTCCCTGGGTAGAAGTCTTGCGGGTCAGGTCCTTGCATGCTCTATCCGGTGATCCTATGGATCAACGTCGGATCAACTATGATGCGTCTATATAGCCATAGATAGTCGCCATGGTAACATGACAACAAGATATTAACACATGCATTAACCTTCTGGTTCCTTCCAAAGTGTGGTATCTTCATCACATTCAAGAGGGTGGACTGCGCGAGGTTCATAGTCCATGGATGGGGGATTATTTTTGAGTTCTTCCCCTTCATTTTGGTTATACACTTGTAAGGAGAAAGCATGCTATAATTCTTGCGGTCACCTAGGTTGAAGTCGATGAAATTCAATGTCGCGATCTTATCTTGCTGCGTTTTGACTGCACGTATCCCCTTTGGGAGGTATGCAATAACCATGGTGTAATCAAAGTCCCTCGGGACACTGTCATAACTCACCATGCCGACCAGAGCCGAGATGTAGTCAGGTAAGATGGTCGAGATTAACTTCACGTTTGCTAGATTATCTCTGTGATTGTTTCTCTTTTCTGCTATTGGTCGGAATGGTTTGGATCCATGAGCAGTTGATGAAGAGGCTTGCACTCCTCACGTTGATGAATCTTGAACTCCTATGAACATCACTGTCTTGACCATCATATCAATTAAAACTTGCTCAACTAACTTCTCCACAACGCTGAGCTCGTCCAACATGCATGCTCTCGATCAAAAAACTCAGGTGGATGGATGAGTTCTCAAAGAAATAGAATCTATGTCGATTGTACTAAGAACAGTGCGGTAGCAATGGATTCTCTTGTTAGCTCTAATACAATTCGTAAAATTGTTCTCGGTGCAACAATCGATGGACTAAGTAGACATGATGTAACGAATATCTCCAACGAATAAGAAGTTTTGCATCAATGCAGTTCTGTCTGTTGCGGCGTGGTCATAACTACTATTCTGACCGTTCTGGGACACCGGTCCAACGGTTATAATGCTTCCAATGATCATATCGCTTTGCCATGGCAAAGTTCCACGGGGCGCTGTTCTGATATCTGACGAAGTTCCAATTTTGCAACTCTTCCTTCCGCAAAGTTCCCTCTAGGCCCTTCTATAACTTTTTAGGCTTTTCTCTCTTATTACTGAGTTTTCTAGCCTTCTTTGCAGTGATCTTCGTCTCAGTATTCCTCTTTCCGTTCTAATTCTTGTCTTATTTTGGCATAGTAGCTTCGCACTGTTGAGATTCTTTCATAGGATTAGAGCGTAATACTGCTTCTCTATCTGGGGTAGGTTCTCTACTCGTCTGTGAATCTTCTTATGTTCTTTCAGATTCGTGATCCAAGTTTCTGGTTCTAAGTAACTTCGATCTGTTCTCCTGTTCTATAATCAAGTGTGCTATCCTCCTAGTCATGAAATCTTTTAATTCCTTCTTTTTCTATTCTAGGGCCTCCTCTTCTTTTCTTCTGGTCTGATCTTTTTCAATCCAGGTTTTTCCTAATAACATAGTAAATGGAGCGCTGTTCTCAATGAATCTAACAACCTCAAAATCTTCCTCCGTCGAAGCTCCATGAGCACTCATAGATACCTGGGTGAGTCTTCCACATAGGGTTATAATATTTCCTCTGAATAATCCTATTCCTCCCAATGAAGGAATCGTATTAGGCTTTCCTAAAGCTCCCCAAGTTCTTTTTGTCATGATATTTACCCGTGTTTCCTCATCCAGAAAACAGTCTATGTCGAAGTCTCATATTCTTGCTTCTATGCATTCTTTTTCTTTGAAGATATCTGATAAGTTGATATCTCTGTGATCATTTAGGGTTTCTTTCATTTGCAATAGTACAGTCTCTAATTTTGTCTGGGGTTCTGCCATGGTCTCAGTTTCGTGACCTTCCTCAAGGTTTTATTGTCTCATATTCATTCTGTCAAGCTTAACAATCATTATAGGGAAATCTAAAACTTCATGGTCCATATCTTTACAACAAAGACAACTAGGTATTCTTCCAGGTCATTCCTTAGCAAGATGTCCCAGTCTTCTGCAATTGTAACAAAGGGTTAATCCTATTTTTTTCTTAAATGATCCCCAACCTTTCCTGTATTGCGCACTAGGATCATAGTAGTTAACCTGGAAAAAATTCTTTCTAGGATCCTCAATCCATTTTTTTGTCCAAACATTCTTTCTATGCATAGGAATAACATATCTTTCATTATTTCTATCAGATCTACTCATATCAAACCTTTTCTCTTTTAGTTGTGCCCTAGTTTTCAGACTAGGATAACATTTATCAAACATACCTTTATCCATACTCTTGAAACAAAAATTTCCACTAATCTTACTTTCAACAGAGAACAAAGCTTCAGGATCTAAAATTTTCACTATTCTTACCTTTATCAAAGCACAAAGCTTTGAGATCTTACCTATTTTCTTCGGATCTGACTTCTCTTCTTAACACAAAGCTTTACAGGTCAAGTAGAATATTGCACACTAAGGCAACATATCTACGCACATAAATTTCTTTCTTTCCTTCAGTTCCCATTAATGATAGTTTCAGGTCTCGGCAATGGAACCATTTGTTGGCACAGGGGTAGACCCAGGGTTCAACTCTACAACATCACACCAACAAAACCCTAACTACTGACCCTTTCGAAAACACCTACGAAGTAGATGAAGTCTCACCCGAGGTAGAGGCAAGGGTGGTTGCAGGACTCCAGTGTCTACAACCTTAGCTGGGACACATATATGTGATTACAACACCTTAACAAAGCACTTAGTAGTTACAGATCATCAATATTCATCCTTAGTTTACATTGCAACTAAACCCTAACAACAAATCATTGCAATATTTATACAGATCCACTAGATTCAAGTACTAAGAATACCAACATAGATTAGATCAAGAATTTATTCACATTATTCAACACTAAGATACCATATTAGATCCTTCTAAGCATACATCAGTCCACTAAGCATTCAATCACATAGACAAGAGAACAACCGTAAATCACATAGAAATCACAACGCAAGATATACGTGGTTCATCCCCTGCCTGGGGCTACATCCACCAACTCTTCTTCTTTATTTCTTTCTGTCAATATTCTACATGAACAAAGCCATGATATCTTACTCCACAGAGGACATGAGATCTGCACACCTCGCCAGATCCTCCTTCCCTGAAGTAGCTGAGCACAAATCCTTCCACAATCTCTTACAATCACTTGCACTTAGCTTTGCAAGTCTCACATAGTATGCACAAAGCCATTACAATTACCACTTGCACTTAGAAATTAACACTTAGCACTTAGCATCACACACTTGTCCCTCTTTTGATCACATAAATCGAACGACTTCCTACATCACCTAGCTTTCTATTTATACATTACAAAATCGGGCCTAAACATGGGTAAACCCATGGGCCAACATCCCCATTCCTGATACATAAACCCAAAACCCAAAAATCCCTAAAAAGGGGCCGAGATCCTGTGATGTTTGCTTTGACTTGTGCTCCATCTTCGAAAACCTGTCGAAGTCCCAAAAGTAGATCAAACATGACCAAGGATCCTAAAAACTTGGTCAAGGGCCAACATTCCTCATACAAGACAAAGTCTATGTCGAAGTCTCCTATTCTTGTTTCTATGCACTCTTTCTCTTTTAAGACCTCTGCTAAGTTGATATTTTTGTGATCATTCAGGGTTTTTTTCATCTGTAGTAATACAATCTCTGATTCTTTCTAGGGTTCTATCATATCCTTAGTTTCTTGTCTTGTCTCATAGTTTTCTTGTCTCATATTTATCTTTTCAACTTTTACAATCATTCTAGGGAAATCCAAAACTTCATGGTCCATAGATTTACAACAAATACAACTAAGACCTCTCCCAGGGAATTCCTTAGCAAGATGTCCCGGTCTTCTGCAACTATAGCAAAGAGTTAATCCTCTTTTTCTTTTAAATGATCCCCAAAATTTCCTGTACTGCGCACTAGGATCATAGTAGCTAGTCTGCAAAAAAATATTTCTAGGATCCTGCATCCATTTGTTAGTCCAAATATTCTTTCTATGAATAGGAATAACATATCTCTCGCTATTTCTATCAGATCTACTCATATCAAATCTTCTTTCTTCTAACTGTGCCCTAGTTTTCAGACTAGGACAAAATTTATCAAACATACCTAGGTCCATACTTTTGAAACAAATTTTTTCACTTATCTTAGGCACAAAGCTTCAATATCTTACCTCTTTTCTTTAGATCAGACTTCTCTTCTTAGAACAGAGCTTCGCAAGTCAAGTAGAATACTGTGAACTAAAGTAGCATATCTACGCACAAATATTTCTTTTCTTCAGTTCCTAGGAATCACAGTTTCAGGTCTCGACATTGGAACCATTTGTTGGCACGGGGGCCGACCCAGGGTTCAACGCTTCAACAACGCACCAACAAAACCCTAAATAACGACCCTTTCGACAACATCTTTGAAGCAGATGAAGTCTCACCCGAGGTAGAGGAAGGGGTGGTTGAAGGACTTAAGTGTCTGCAACCTAGCTAGGACACAAATCTGTGATTATAACACTTAACAAAGAACTTAGCAATTAACATTCATCAATATTTAACCCTTATTCACATCACAGATCCAAACCCTACTTACAGAAAAACGTAGTATTCAACCAAATATAACACATCTAAGCACTTAGCATATGGAAAGAGATCATATCTAGCATTCATTCACATCACTAAGAACTTAATCTATCAAACCATATTCATCTAAACATTCATTACTGCACTAAGCTTAAATTATATGAACAATATAACAACCATAATGCATAGAGAAACCATAACACATGATATACGTGGTTCACCCCAGCGTGGGGATACGTCCACTAACTCTTCTCTTCTTTATTATCTTCTTTCAAGCTTCTTACAGGCACAAAGCATCAAAACTCTACTCCGTAGAGGACAAGAGCTCTACGTGCACCTCGCTAGATCCTCCTTCCCCAAGTTAGATCACGCACTAAGCCTCCTTACACAGTCTATGCACAAATCACTACATATGATCCACACTTAGCTCTACAACCTCAACATACTCTAAGCACAAAGCCTCTTACAATTACTTTCACTTATCACAATACTTAGCACCTAGCATCACCCACACAAAAAAATGGTCCTTCTTACATCGCCTAGATTTCTATTTATAGATTACAAAAAGGGCCTAAACATGGGTAAACCCATGGGCCAAAATCCCATACCCGTTACATAAACCCTAATCCCAAAAATACCCTAAAAAGGGGCCAAGATCCCGCGATCTCCGCTTCGACTTGCGCTCCGCCTTAGACCAACCCGTCGAAGTCCCACAATAGGTCAAACATGACCAAGGATATCCAGAAATTGGTCAAGGGACAATAAGGAATATGATCAATATTATTCACCCATATGGGCCCTTAAATCTCTCAACACATATGATTTCTTAGAAATGGTCTTGCCATAAAATGAGGCCATTTTAGAAGCCATGACTACCTATTAGAGACCTTGGGAAGACATGAACCACCAATCGTAATTCCTTTTTGAATTGAATGTTATGGAGGTTGGAGAAGAGGGTATTATCATGCCTAGATATTTTGATTTGTGTGCAATTCCCCATTTGACACACATTGTGATCTAGGTGGATATTGGTGGCCACCCACCTATTCCAACTGGCTCCTCTTGACAATTTTTAGTTCAAGACGTTCCTATGTAATGATGACATTTCTTTGTAATTGTGGGTTCTTCACTTCTGGGGCTATCCTGAAGCCCTACATAGAATCCAGGTGGATATTGGTGGCCTCACACCTATTCCAACTGGCTTATTTTGGAATTTTTCATGTCAGTACATATTTCTATACTTTCAGGGGGATTTTGGGGCCCTAAACAAAGTTGTTTTTTGTCTTTCCATAGTCAAAGTATAGACAGGGTAAGAGTTTGATGAAATAATGTGTATTTCTTTAAAATACCTTTCCAACGAGCTATCACACGCCTAAAACGAAGGTCGTATGCAAAATTTACGACCCTAGGAAGTTGAGGTACCAACTTACCCAACGAGGCCCACATAACTTTTGGAATTTCATCTCCTAGGGTTAGGTTTTTGGATGTCTAAGGTTTTTGAATTCATGAGTAATGTTAAAAAGGCCTCTAAACCTTCATTGTAATCATTCTGCTCAGAAAAATTCATGTAGCAGCCACATCTCTTCTCAGAGATAACTGCCACCATTCGAGCAAGTTGTTTTCAGTTCTGCAGTTTTACAGTTTTAGCCTATTTTATTGATTCAATAGAAGTTATTGTTCACTGGATACCTGTTTTTGTTCTTCGTATCTCTTTATTATTGTATTCAATCTGTTATTCATTTCGTTCCACTCATAAATCCAGATCAGTGGTATAAGAGCGGTCTGCTCTTCATTTATTTTTCTTTATGCATGTCCCTGACAAGGGTACAAGAAGTTGGGACTCGAACCAATCAATCCTTTTCAAGCTCGGCCGTGCCGAGCCTGAAAAAAACTCATGGGGGCTGAGAATAAATATGATGGAGTAGGAGATCCTTTTAAACTATTTCTCAAGGAAGCACTTGCATGACAAAGGAAAAAAATGATGGACAACTTTGCACAAATCTTTCGGCGGCTGCCCACAGGAGACACATCTTCATGAAGTGGCCATGCAACCCCCTTCAAGGTAAAATTACATTTTGATATTCCATTATTTGAAGGATTGATAGATGCATATGTTGTAGATAAATGGATGAATCTGCTCGAAGGGTATTTTTAGGTCCACAATTTTTCTAATAGGGAAAATATTACTTTTGCACTCCTCAAGGTTGTACCCCATGTTAAGGACTGGTGGGATACTTACTCTGAGAAAAGTGCCACATAGGAATTTGCAATATTTGTGGTCGCCCCTACATGGGATTCCTTCAGGGATTCCATTAAAGAGAAATACTACATGTTGGAAGCTATGCGGACCAGTACATAAGATGGACCACAATACATAAGGGACCAGCCAGGAACGGATTTCACCAATATTTTCCATACCCTACGCACCAAATTGGGTATCAAAGAATCTGAACGACATCTAGTGCTAAAATACCATGGATGTATGCATATATAAATTCAAACAAAAATGGAGTTTTTGGACATAACATCATTAAGTGTGGCTTATATATATGTTGTCAAGATCGAACATAAATTTAAGCAAAATAGGTGAGAGTTTGGATCTGCAAACTTCTCACAACCAAAGCAGGGAAAAGGTGACCCCAACCCACAAAAAAGGGATAGATAAAATATGGCCACTCTTAGGACAACTGGTCCAAGCCGCAACCCAAGAAGGGTAATGAGAAGTCGAAGAAGGACATGGGAAAGTGGTATGAATACCATAAAATCCCTTGGCACAACACTGAAGAATGTTGCTCCAAGAAGTCATTGGTGGTCGAGCTGAAATATTTTGAGTCAGAGGCAGATTCTGACTCCAAATCAAATCCAGAAGGAGGGAAGTGGATTATCGATGCTAAACCTAGTGCCACTGTCACTACCACCAAATTCCAACCAAGAAAACCAGAAGAACCAGAGGAAGGGGAACACCTCTTTCACTCACAAATGTGGGTAAACGGGGCTCCGCTTCATTTTGTTGTTTCTAGCAATAACTAGAAGAACCTAATATCAACAGAGGTCTTGAAGAGGCTGGAACTGTCGATGACACCACACCCACAACCCTACACCATCAGATGGATTCACCAAGGAAGAGATTTCCATGTCAGCCAACAATGTCGTCTACCCTACGACATCAAGCCCTTCAAAGATGAGGTATTGTGTGATATTGTTCCCCTTGAACTTTGTGATGTTCTTTTAGGCCATCCATATTTGTGGAAGTGACATGTTGTGTATGAGTGTAGACCCTACAATGTTATTATTAATTTGGGTATAGAATTGTACATGATACCAGAGGTAGCACCGCCTACCACTATTTCTTTAATCTCTGCTAAGCAATGCAATAAGGTCATTTCATAGACCGGGAAGTTTATCTTCTTTGTGATCCATGCTCGTAGTAAGAAGAAGGTAACCGCTACAACCATGACCTCTACACAAAGCCTCTCTTTGAAGCAGAAGAAAGTGGATGGGATCATGGAAGATTATAGAGACATCTTCTCCTCACCGACTAGGGTACTGATGCACTACCAAATCAAGTATCCAATTGATCTAACCCCCGATGCACCTTTGCCTAATGGACTAGTCTATCATTGCTCGCTAATGGAAAACGATGAAATCAAGCATTAGGTCCAATAGATTCTTCAAAATGGGCACATCCAACCCAACTCCTCCCCTTGGGAAATCCTGATTGTACTGGTGCAGAAGAAATATGGGACCTAGCGGCTCTACATTGATTACAAAGAATTAAACAAAATCATAGTCAGGAACCGATACCCAATTCCCTGAATTGATGACCTTCTTGACCAACTCAAGAGGGACAAGTTATTCAACAATATTGACCTAAAGTATCGCTACCTCTAGGTTCCCATCGAACTGACTGATGTATGGAAGACAACTTTCAAATATAAAGAAGGTCTCTTCGAATGGATGATCATGCCCTTTGGCTTAAAAAATGCACCAACAACTTTCATTAGGTTGATGGATGATGTATTGAGACCCTTCACCAACTCTTTTGTGGTGGTATATCTGGATGCCATCCTCATCTTCAACAAAACTTGGGAGGAGCACATGCAACATATTCAACAAGTTTTGAGCACTCTGTGGCAACACAAGCTATATGCCAACTTGGAAAAATGATCCTTTGGCATGAACAAGGTCCAATACTTTGGATACATTGTTGATGAGAATGGGGTGCATGTATATCCAACTAAGATCCAAGACATCCATGACTGGCCAACCTCGACCACACTAATCGATCTTTGGAGCTTCTTGGTACTTTCCAACTTCTACCGAGGGTTCTTTTTGGGATTCTCCCATATTGCATAGGCCCTCAACCAAGTGACCAAGGGAGGTGTCAAGGCAAGGTTTGAATGGGGGAAGGCACAACAACGAGAATTTGATGATTTGAAGCATCATTTGTGCTTAGCTCAAGTACTCTCCTTACCCGATCTACAACATTCGTTCAAGATTGAGACTGCTGCATATGACTATGCTGTAGGAGAATTTCTCACTCAACATAGTCATCCAGTAGCATACCATAGTGAGACACTCTCAGATACTGTCCGAAAATACCCCACCTATGACAAGGAAATGTATTCCATTGTGCAAGCTTGCTGTCAATGGAAACATTACATTCTGGTAAAGGATACAATCATCCACACTGATCAAAATCCTCTGTAGTTCATACAAACATAGGGGAAGTTGCATAACAAACACCATCAAAAGTGATCCAAATACCCGCAACAATTCCATCTCAACATCAAGTATAATATATGGAGAAAAAATATTGTCGTACACTGCCTCAGTTGACCTACCATTGCTGCACTCACCACCATGCTCCATTCCTATGGGCATGAGGCATATGATTAGCCCCAACTTTACCTTCATGATCCTAACTTCGCCACCACCTATCATCTCTTGGGTATAGGTGAAAATGTCACTGATTTTCACATTCATGATGGACTGTTATGCCATCTGGTCCACCTTTGTGTTCCCACAAGTGAGCATGAAAATATGATTTGGGAGGCTCACTACAGTTGAATGGCATGGCATTTTTGCATGGAGAAAATTGTGGCCGTTCTACATAAATGTTTTTATTGGGTAAAACTTTGATAGGACGTCGACAAGTATATCATATCTTGCACTACATGTGCCATTTCAAAGACAACCATCAAGAAGCAAGGCTTATACACCTCTCTTCCTACTCCCAAGAGGCCTTGGGAATCCATATTGATGGGTTACAATTCTGGACTTCCATCCACCAAGTAAGGCAATGATTGTGTATTTGTGGTGGTTGATCGGTTTTAGAAGATGGCCATTCTCATAGCCTGTAAGAAGAGCATCAAAACAATAGATACTTCCAATCTCTTCTTCAAACAGGTGTGGTTCCATTTTGGGATACCATAGACCATCATATCATATGAGGACAACAAGTTCCTCAACACATATTGGTCAAGTCTCTAGTCACTGTTGGACACTAAGCTCACTAAATTCACTTCCTTCCACCCCCCAAACCGATGGCCAAATAGAGGTCGTCAATCATATGAATGTGCACATCCTGTGCATGTATAACTCTAAGCATCCACGTACATGGGATGAGAGTCTTCCCTATGTTCAACATAGCTACAACAAGGCTCTCCACATATCCATCAACCATAACCCATTTTAGGAGGGGATAGGAATCCAACCCTTGGGTCCCATTGATGTTGCACTACATATTGCAACCACACAGGTAGAATCTTCCCATGTTCAGTATGAGGCTAACAAAGCCACCATATTCATTGAGTAGATTCAACACATTCACCAACAGGTCCATGGTATTTTTCATAAAACTAATGCGAAGTACTAGCAGTGTCATGATCAACACTAGGTACCGCACAAGTTTAAGGTGGGAGACAAGGGATAGTTACATTTGCAGAAAGAATGCCTTACAGGGCCCCATCAGAAGCTCTGTCCACTTCACTATAGGCCTTACACTATCGCCAAGGATGTGGGTGACAATGCTTTTGAGCTCAAGACTCCCCCCTTCCTTGGCTTACACCTAGTGTTCAATGTGGACCTCCTCTGACTATATTTTCCACCATTATTAGACACCTCGGAGATCACAGAACAATTTACACCAACAAATCTCAACCCTGATTGCATGGAATAGGAATCCACTGATCAGATAGTGGACACATAGGTCAAGGGAACTCGTCAACAGAGGATCCAACTTTATCAGGTTGTCAAAACAAGGCATCTACTGCACCAAGGAAAGTGGCTCACCCGAGGCCAAATTCAATAGAAATTTCGTCACTTGATGGGGGCACTCAACACAATGGAGACCATTGCTTCCTAGGGGGGGAGGACTGATCTAGGTGGATATTGGTGGCCACCCACCTATTCCAACTGGCTCCTCTTGACAATTTTTAGTTCAACATGTTCCTCTGTAATGATGACATTTCTTTGTAATTGTGGGTTCTTCACTTCTGGGGATATCCTCAATCCCTACACAACATCCAGGTGAATATTGGTGGCCTTCCACTTGTTCCAACTGGATTATTTTGGAAGTTTTCATGTCAGTACATCTTTCTGTACTTCCAAGGCCATTTTGGGGCCCTAAACAATTTTTTAGGATTGCCACAATCAAAATATAGTCTGAGTCAAAGTTTTACAACATAATGTGTATTTCTCGAAAATACCTTTCCAATGGGATATCACACTCCTAAAACACAGGTCGTATGAAAAATTTACGACCCCGAGAAGTTGAGGTACCAACTTACCCATCGGGGCCCACATAATTTTTGGTGTTTCATCTCCTAGGGTTAGGTTTTTGGATGTCTAGATTTTTTTAATTCATGAGTAATGTTAAAAATTCCTTTGGAGCCTCATTGTAATCATTTTTCTCAAGTGAATGCACATAGAAACCACATCTCTTCTTAGAGATAACTTCCACCATTCGAGAAAATTGTTTTCAGTTCTGCAGTTTTACAGTTTCAACCTATTTTATTTATTCAATAGAAGTTATTGTTCACTGGATACATGGTGTTGTTCTCTGTATCTATGTGTTATTGTATTCAATCTATTATTCGTTTTGTTTCTCTCATAAATTCGGATCACATTGTGTATGCAAAGGGAAATTTAACCAACATTTTGAAAAAAAAGCCAATCAATATCTCTAGGAATCCTAATATTGTAGAGAATGTATTGATCAGAGAAGATTTCTCTCTTGAAGAATTTTAGAGCTACATTACTGTTTTCAAATAATATCGTGACATATTTTCTTTTTCATATGAAGAAATGATAGGTATTGATCCTTGGATTGTCAAGCATGAGGTTAAAACTTATGATAATAAAAACCTATTTGAAAAACACTAACTTGGAAATCCTTGAAAGCAACGACCATCAAGGAAAAGGTAAAAAAATTATTGAAAGATGGTTTTATATACCTGGTTCCCCTAATTGAATGGGTCTCGAACCCAATTCTTGTGGACAAAAGGAAGGGAACCATTCATGTATGTATTGAATTTTGAGATAAGAACAAATCTTGTCCAAAAACAACTACCCCACACAATTCATTGATAAAATCATCGATGACTGTGCTAGAAATGAAATATTTTCATTTCTGGATGGATTTTCCTGTTATAATCAAATTCAAATTTCACTTGAGGATTAGTACAAGACCACATTTATTTTTCCTTGGGGCACATTAAATTACATTGAAATGTTGATTGGCCATAAAAATTATAGAGAGACATTTTAGTGGGCCATGTCATATGTTTTTCATGACATAAAACATATTATCATGGATGATTTTAGGGGCTAAACTTCGCTCATGGGCTAATTTTCCATGGTTTTTCAAAAAATGAGATTCACTATTTTAAAAATGATTCGCCCAAATTCTATAGGATAAAATTATTTTACCTTAAAAATTACCAAAATTATATAAAAACTATATAAAATCCTTAGAAATTTGAATATTTTTACAAAAATATTGCCAAACATTTATAGTTGGCATATGAAGGATTAGTATGATTCACCAAGGTTTCTACATTTTAAAATAAATTTCCATCCTTAAAATCATCCCTGCATATTATCGATGCTTACCTAGATGATTTGGTTGCTTGGTCAAACAAAAGTGTTGATCACCCTATCCATCTTCATGTAGTATTGATATATTTCGATATTATAGAATTAATTTGAATCGCCATAAGTGCATCTTTTGTGTCATGTCCTGGTGGTTTCTTGGTTTCATTGTGTCTAAGCATGAGATTTTGGTAGACCTATTCAAGGTTGAGGCAATAGTTTAGTTACCTCCCTTACTTAATATCCATCAACTTAAGAGCCTTCAGGGAAAGATGAACTTTTTGCGAAGATTTATTGCTAATCGTGCCAAATTTACCAAAGGTTTCATGCACGTCTCGAAAAAGAGAGTCTCATTTATATCATATGATCATGGACAATAATCATTTGACTCTTTGGAAAAGGCCCTAATGGCTTCCCCATTACTTAGTCCACCATACTACAATAGGGAATTCCTCCTATATCTTGTGACATTTGACTCAACCATTGGTACAATTTTGGCCTATGAAGAGGATTCTAATTAAGAATACATAATATATTATCTAAGAAAAAGTCTCGTAGGACATAAGCTTTGACATTATCATGCAGGGAAATTGTCTCTGGATGCTATTCACATAGTTCAAAGACTTCGATGCTATGTAATTATTTGACACATGATTGTGATCATAGATACCAATCCTTTCTAATATATATTGACCTGACGAATAATCAAGGGAAAGTATTCCAAGTGGATAATTATTTTTCTAGAATTTGAGTTGGAATTTGTGCTCACTAAATCAAAGAAGTCATTGGATTTTGTTGAGTTGATATCAAAGTTACCTCGAGATGGTGAGGAATAGTTGGAAATTGAATCATTACCATATGGTCATTTATTCCTCATTTCATCTGGTGATCCTTGGTATAGAGACATTTTGGTATATATTCATACCCAAAGATTCCCTTCTCATATATCCTATGACGTGAGTTAGTGCATTCACCATCATGCAAAGAGCTACCTCATTATCTGTGACACTTTGTATTGTCGAGAGGTGAATCTCATTTTATGTTGATGCTTGACCCATGAAGAAACTAAAAGAGTCCTTAATGATTGTCACAATGGATCTTATGGAAGTCACCTTTTCAAGTGTACAACAACTCAAGAGATATTGCATGCATGATATTTCTAGCCTTCAATTTTCAAATATTGTATGGAGGCGGTCAAGAAATGCCATTCTATTAAATTTTTACAAGAAAATGCATGCACATCCATCTCCTTTATACCTCATTGTGAATCGAGGCTCGTTTGTTAAATGGGGAGTTGATTTTACAACATGCCATATGGATTTGACATAAGGCCATAAATACATTATTGTGGCCATAAACTACTTCACCAAGTAGGTTGAAGTCATGCTTACTTTCTCTAATGATGGTGAGATAGTAGCACTTTTCATATTCAATTAGGTCATTGATAGATTTGGTTTGCCCAAGGAAATTTTCATTGATCATGGAAACCATTTCCAAAATAAAATGATGACAAAAATAATATCCCAATTGGGGTTTTGATGGGAACATTTGTCCCGTTATTATCCTCAAGAGAAAGGACAAGTAAAAGTAATTAATAAGACTTTAAAAACTATTCTCTAGAAGATGATTAATGAAAACAAGTCCAATTGGCACATTATGTTATTTTCGACACTATGTGCATATTGAACCTTAGTAAAGGATTCTATTGGATTCACTCCTTTCCATATTTTGCATAGATAAGAGGCCATATTATCGATTAAGTGTGAGATCCCTTGTTTGAATCTAGTATTCAAACTCCTTCTTAACACATCTTTTGAAAAAAAAAATCTTGTTTAATTAGACCAACTTGATGAAAACCACAGAGATATGACTACTAAAAATGAATCCCATAAAAAATGTGCCAAGGTCTAGTATGATAAATCAGTCTGCCCTCAAGTTTTCTATGAAGCAGACTTGGTTTTGGTTTATGACCAGGATAACAATACTTTAGGGGATTGAAAATTTAATCCTATATGACATGGTCCTTACATTGTGATACGTGTCCTTATCAAAGGAGCTTACAAACTAGAATATCGTGAAGGGAAGGTTTGAAATGAGCCCCACTTTGGGCTCTACCTGAAGAGGTATTTTTTCTTAGGCAATAATGAAAATAAATACCATTGTAAATGTTGTGTATAAGTAGTTTTGCTTCTTCATTTTTATTTTATATTTGGTATCTCAGTGCTTTCTTATCATGCTTCGTACTTAATTGGAATATGTCCTTAAATGCACTTCTATTTTTAGGATTCATGGATGGTGCTAATTGTCACACTCTAAACATCACTTCTGTAGCTTGGATGGTTTATTCTCCCAGAGGGAAACTTGTGAACTTAGAAGGGGCCTATCTTGGTTCTGCAACTAATAACATTTCTGAATATAGTGTAGTTATCAAACTTTTGTCAGATTCCATTGTGTGTGGAACTAGATGTATAGTAGTTCATCTAGATTCACAATTGCTATTGTCTTAGTTGAATAGAAAATACCATATCCACAATCATACACTTCTAGGAAGTATTTGTGGGTGAAGCTTCTTGAGAACTCTTTTGAATTTGTTACATACATTCACGTCTTGAGAAGACTTAATGTTTTAATTAATGCATTAGCTAATTGTGTGTTAGATTGGAATTTGTTGCATTAAAATAAAGCATGCATTTACATTGGTATTGAAAATAAGTCACATCAAACTATTGTTCAAAAATTGGAACTAAAGGTAACCATGTATACAAAAAATAATAATCATGTCAAAAAATGTGGAAGGTCATGCACAAAATTAGGCCTGCTAGTTCTTGATGATATGATATAGGTACATTGATAAAAAATATAAAACATGAAAAATCTAAGACTTATGAGTAGGCTTTCCATGTGTCTCATGGTAAAATACAATGGAATTTTCCACTCGTTGAAAGAGTCTAACCCAAGAACATGGTACTGCTACCATCTATATCTTAACCTACTACAGTAGGTCCTCAATCTATGCCATTGTTACTCTCTAGTTTAACCCTTTGAGGTTCCTTTGAATATATATAAGTACTCTCTCACTCTCTCCCTCGGGCTGGTTCTCACCTCTACCTTTGCATCAATGACTAGGGAATCTAGCTAGTCGCTCTGGACCTACATTTGTATGAACAATTTTTTTGTTAATAACCTTCCATGCAAAAAATATATACCTTTTAAAAATAAAATTGACATACTATAATTACAAAAAACATCATAATATATTTGGAAATAAATTTCTTACCGATATCACCCCATTGGGAATTAGAGGAGGGTATTTTTTAGGGGTGAAATTTCGCTAATTGGCTATTTTTGGCTATTTTCTGAAAAATATTCGCTAATTTGGTTAAACATTTTCCTAATTTTTACATAAATGATTAAATTGATAATATTTGCCAAAGAATTACAAGTTTTAATAGTAAATTATATGTTTTTTAATGAATATTCACCTACATATCTATATATATGAATTTTCAACTAAGATAGTCGCTTAGAATACTATACATAGGTATAATACTTGAATTGTTAAAAAATACCCTGATTTGGAAGTAGTACTAATTTAGGATCATGTTGAAAGTCTATTTCGACATAAGGGTAGTCATCAATAGCTATAATATGATAATACCACCCATAAAAAAACTCATTATTGTAGTCATTGGTGACCCTCCCACCTCCTAGCCTATACATCAAGATAGAACATCAATTCATTATATGATCTCTAAGTCTTGATGTTGTAAGCGTGACTCATGGGAATATTGCTAGGACCCTCTCCAAAAGGAAATATCATAATATGCTCCCATACCCAAAATTCTTATTATTCCTCAATTTGTAATCATTGAGTTGAGTCTTCATGTTCACTAGAAGACTGGTGTCCCAGTCATATAAGTAGGCTGCAAACACTCTACACCATAGTAAATTTGCGCTATAGAATATTGATGAAAAGAGATAGATCCTTCTATCCACACAGTGGCCAAAATAATAATATCTAGAATAAGGTTTTCTACACTATTGATGGGGATTTGAGTTCCTACTTTTTGGGTCCCTACTAAACAATAGATGTGTCTATATACAACTAGAAACTAAATGCTGCCACCTCCTTTATGATATAGTGGTTCCCCTAATCAAGAAATCCATATAAGGAAGTATATATATTCCACTTCAATATCTATAATTTCACTGTCAGTCGCAAATGCATCCTGGTTTGGTTCCTAGTAACTAACACGTGTTTGAAGAAATTTTTTTTGCGCTCGCATGCCGAGACACCTAAAGAATGTTAGGAGACCAAAATACTAGAGTGAATATATAGATTTGGGATATTTTATAGAAAGGTTGTCTACTTTTTCATGCTCTCCTCCTCTCCACACTATTGCATGTTGTGCCTGTCTGAAAAACTATTTTTAAGTTAAATTGCAATTTTTTGAACTTATTGGGGGGCATACACATTTTTCTTTGTGAACAAGCATGCATATATATGATTTTCTCTTAAGGAAAATCCTATGTAGGGATGTCCATATGTGCCTTGTGGTCATGGAAAGCACATATACATAGATCCATGGGTTTGTGAGGCCCCCCATTGCTCAAAAATCCAAAAAAATAGAAATTTAAACCAATGAAAAGAAAGAGAACGAGACAAAGGAAGAAACTGGTGCTAACATATATGAATTCTATTGGACAAATATCTCGATATATGCATTTTGAAATCAAGGGTAAATGACTTCCAAAAGTTTTTGGTGAAAATTTCTAAGTTACAATGGTAAAATGTACCATTTTTGCACTATTTATTTAATGTTTTTACCCACTTTCTATGATTTTTACCATTTTTTCTCTTGTTTGATATGGATTTTGGAGTTTTGGGATTAACATGTTTTTGAAAGATCTCTTTTTTATTCTTGCAAGTAGTGGGTGTTAGCACAAGAATTTGCAGCCAGAAGAGGCTTGCCTTTCCATAAGCAACTAAATAACCTCTACAGGCATATACAAGCTTCTAACCTATCAACTCAAAGTTCTTGATTAGTCTCATCATACAGAAAAACACATACATTCCATAGTGCCATGGCACTGAGGAATGTCTATATAGCATGGTCTGCCATTTTACTACCTAAAACGCTGCCAAATATCCTAATACTAATGGCGCTGCTAATACCCGAGGTTGCTACCCATTCTGTCAACGTTCAAGTGAAGGTGCTGCGAATTATGATGGCGCTGCCGAATTTTCAACATAAGAGTGAATTATATAGGCGGGAGCTACCAAAAGTTTGTCAGGATACATAGGAGGGCACTACCAAATTGCATGCAGACACACCAGGATGGCGCTACCTAAATTTTGGCAGAGACCAAATTGTGCAGAATTATTTTGCAAGGACGCTTCTGCCAGTTTTGAGTGACTAACTTAAAACTTGGATTGTGAAAAAATGAGAAGGTATTTTTGAAAACTAGAGGAGGTTTTTGTTCATAACATACCAAATAAAAAAAACCTTTCTCATTTTTTCAAAATGTGTTATGGTTTGAGAGGTATTAGACATATAAGTTGCGCTACCAACTGTTTTACAGCGGCGCTACCGAATTTCCTGTAGCGGTCACGGTTTTGATATTCGCCTTGTTGGGAGGTTGCCACCTGTCAAGGAGGATTCAAATGGATTCTCAAGGATAATTTAGATTTCAAGGGACACCTAGACCTAGGATTTATCTCCATCAAAGGCCTCATGTAATGAGGTGGAAACAATTTATTAATGACTTCCAACAAATTCCTGAAAATTAGTAGTTTGTTGGATTTTTGTCTTTTGATTGTTGCCACCTATCTCCAAGGCTTAGAATCCAATGTAGGAGATGGGATTCGACCTCCTAAGGTTATTTGGATGCTATTTTATATTTAATGAAGGATATATCTCTTGGATAAAGGGGATTTCATGAGCCAAGAGAGGCTAGAGAGAGTAGGAGTAGTCAGTTTTCTTGTGTGTGTTCATTTGTAAGCCTGTGGGCATTTTATGATTGTAAGCATTACTGCTATTGGAGACTCATGAGAGATGTGATTTCAGATTGTAACCATTTTGTTTATATTTATTCTTATTTGAATATATTGTAGATTTGAGGATCAAAGGATGTCAATGATTTATGGATTCCTAAGAAGCAGAGGATCTGCTGTATTTTGCCCATCGGTCATTATTTATATTCAAGTTTTTGTTGATTCATTAAATTGAGAGGATGTCTGTTTAGTGAACATTCTACCTTATGTTTTACTTCTTCATTCTTCCACCTATCATCATATAATCTTGTTTTCTATTGAGCGGATTTTGTGCCTTCGATGAGTAGGATGTTTGTGACTCCATTGCCCATTGGTGTAGCCTACTGATCTACAGTTTGCAACCCTCTCTCTTTGTTTATCCATCTTGCTGATCCACCTATTCGAAACTAAAATTATATTTTACATTCTTATGGGTGTTGAGCTTACACTTTAGCAGTCAAAGTGTGACTTTCAGTGCTAACATTTTTGGCACCATTGACGGGGAAGGATTTGAGCAGATTGAAAAGCTCCCTGGGAGTAACAACACTGGACATATCCAACTTTAGATGGTGACTAAAGTTGGACACCTTCAAGACTGCACATTCACCATGGTGACTCCATTTTTCATAATATATTGGTGAATCCATTGGGGATGAGAAAAATTAAATGGCTATGAAGGTTATCCTGGCCAGGAGGTTTTCCCCACTCAATTTCTCAGCCATAGATGGTTATCCACATCATGTGCCTCAAATTGATGAATGGAAAGATCTGCTGCCTAGATTTTATGAAGGTGAGGATGACAACCCTTTTGAGCATGTTCATAAATTTCATGCTTTGATGCAACAACTTGACATCCATCATGAAGATATATTGATGAAAATGTTCATGTATTCATTGGAAGGCTATGCGAGGAAATGGTATAGAACACTCCCTGCTTCTAGTATTTCCTCTTTGAAGGACTTTCATGATGTTTTTTATTCTCATTG
>ML781755.1:282944-318570 GCA_009831015.1 Picea engelmannii | reverse complement strand
TTGATCTCTTAGCTGGGAGATCCTTACAAAGTATGATGTTATGCTGTCGTCATCATTCATCTTCATGTCACAGAGCTCATTCTTCAGACTCATAACTTGTCCAATGTTTCTGACTGAGAAGAGATTTGTTAGGGCATCGTACAACTTATTTGATGAGTCAAGATGGGAGATGTAGGGTATCAAGTGGTGTTTTATGGAATCCACTATGATACTCATGGCATTGATGTCAACATCTTTGAACTTCTCCATAGCTGCAACATTCTGCGGTTCCTTCTCATCTCCTTCTTTAAACTCTGGATTCACGACCTTTCCTTTCACAATATCCAACACTTTATTCTTAGAAAGGATGAGGTCAATCCTTATATTCCATGCTATGAAGTTAGAGGCTCCATCTAGCTTGTTCTCAGATTTCATAGAGTTCGTCATGGTTTTCTTGACTTGGTCGAACCCTAGATTTGACCAGAAATCCAAACTTCATGTCTTGGCCTTCTGAGAGTATCAGGAGATGCGCTGGGCTAGGGAACACTGATCTATCCAGATATTAGGTCAATCTCGTCACTCAAGGTGCCTCAAAAAGAGGATTAGGGTTTCTACAACTGCATCTGTTAGTAACCCTAGCTACAGTTCTTTTGGAAACTACTCCTGCTAGTAACCCTAGCAGTAGTTCCTCAACGAGCTTAATGTCTAGAGACTATGTTTCCTTTTATCGTTTTAGGCTAACTGAAGGGGTGTGGGCCCATAACCTGTTAGAATATAGAAGATGGTGTGCTCGTTTTACCATTGACGATACCTTCATCACCCAACCATAGGCAGAAGCCTCCCTCCGAGCACCTTAACCTTGACTGAGAATTCCTCCGGAAGCAAACCCTAGGCTAGATAGCCAAACAAAGAGTAGCACACCTTTCCCCAAGGATGGAACATCAAAAAAAGATGACTAGATAGTCCAAACCCTAGCCAAGAGATATTCAATCCAAAACTGAGAACTTGCTGCTGCTGCAGCTGCACTTGCAACTCTCCTTCAAACCTGCGCATAAGACCGCAACTGCAGTGCGCACCAAATGGGAAACTGCAATTATGAGATACTGCAAATGAGAACTGGTGTCCTGTATTTATAGTAATTCTACCAGTTTTTTTGGGGCCGACTTCTCCTTCTGGATAAGTGTCTGTTCAGTATATTATTATAATTTCTGGCCGAATTCTTCTCTTGGAGGCTACTAGCCTAATATAAATTATCTTCTTGAGCCGACAAGGCTTCTAGGGTTATTAGCCAACTCATTAGGGTTTCTCTTGCTTCCTGGAGTCTTCTATTCTCATCAGGTTCACACGTGGAGGTAAATACCTCCCACAACTACCATAATATTAACAACATGCATGTTCTAAAGATTCAATTAACGATAATTGAATATACAACGGAAAAACATTCATACACAGATAATAATATCACAACAGAGAACACTTATATTTATGAAGGATGACACCAACTGGTTACAGACCAAGGAAGTTCCACCCAATCGTATACACTACTGCTCTAAATCTCAACAACAACGTCACCCCCAACCAGGGCTATGAATCCACAAGGACAGTTCCAGAGTGAACTTGGCTTCCCAAAATAGTTAGCTCTCAAGCTCTGACAGGATTCCCAACACTCACAAAAATCCAAGTACCCAGCTCTCTTCTACCTAGCTTGCACCACCCGAGAGAACAGACCTCCAACTTTCTTTTCCAATCGGTCTCTCAGGCATTCCTTCTCCTTATTTGGGCCTCCAATGCAACTGGTCCATAATATCAATGCTAGAAATCTCAGGACTCACAACTGTGAGAAATGTTGGACACATGCCACTGCATCTCAGATATGCAGGCCTCAAGGCACGACTAGATCACACCACCAACCACTACAACCAACTATCCCATGGATAATTCTTTTGCAGTTCGGTCCCCCTTCCTGAGACCAATACACATGTGAGGATTGATGGAGGTAGGTAAGTGCATGGGAGTGCGTGATGGTAAGAATGAGGTAACACAAAGGTGACAGAGCAAACAAGGCAATGACCAACCCCACAATTGGACCAGGGGCAGGTTTAAGTATGTTCATGGGGAAATCAAGAACCTCCTGGCCTCCCCAAGGAGCTCACGTAACCCATTCCCCCCTTTAGGCAAAAAGGTAATTAACATAGGAAGAAACATTTACCCTCTCAAGCCCCCTCTCTTGTGGAATCATAGCCCCCTATAACTCTAGTCCTTATCCGTCTAGCAACCAACGATGTGTTTATTATTAATAATGATCAAAGCATTAAATTTCTTAGGCATACTAGCCCTTTAAATAATTGTTTGGGCACTCAGGCCTCTTAGCATTGTAACAAAAATGGGGGTTCACAACCTAGGGTGTTACAACTATACCTTGATTAAGTCCTCTCTCTGGATATAAAGTTACATCCTCCCAAATTATGCAAGCCCCCATTGTCAAAATCCATCTCATTTCCATGTGGAATCCACATGGCTTCCTACCATTCTTACCATTTGATGTGGCACTAGTGTGACACCTTCCTTACTCATCGTTCCAAGGTTCCGTCTTTGTGAAACCTTTCTTCATTTTCATCAAGGTTTTACTCTCATGGAGAACTAAGAAATCAACAATGAATGCTATGATGACAACCCATCCATCGAACCATTCTTAGATTCGGTGTTTCTTGGATGTGACCTTCAACGACTTCGATCGCGTCGGTGCCCCCAACTTGCACGCCAGATAACATCAAAGTCCTTGACCTCTCTCATGGTGAACATGTGGTACCTACATATATCCATGAATGAGATCTCATCTTACTCGCCTATTGATCAATGAATATCATTCGACCTTAATATCTCGTCTCCGTTGACATGTATCAATCCTCACTTCTGGACCTATGCTTGACATTCCTTGATGAACGAAAAAGATTTGATGACGTGTAGATATTGCAGTCTAGATTGTAATCAAGGTTATAAGGTTTCTTTCCTCTTATGGGACCACTCAAGTTCATTGACCATTCTACTGCTGACACATGTCACCCCTAGAGACATGATGGCTCGCCACGTCAACATGACATCATTATTCCCTTTATCATCTAAATGGAACCTACGACCAAGATCAACTCTCATCCACATACCAATAAATGAATCTTGTTTCTTTCTTGATTCCTCATCGTCATAGACACTATTTTGTGGACCTTTACCCCAAATTCGTCGATCTCTAATATCTTGACGACGATGTGACTGTCATCAACAGTCTAGATATTGTTGGGGTCACTCCCTACAGATCAACGTTCCTCATCTCATCTTATGGTTTTTATTGTCATCAGACTTTACATAAGTCTCAACACTCAATCACTCCCAACAACAATTCATTTCCCTATGAAGGGTTGATATTTTCTTATCCCACCGAGTCAATGGCCATAAAATCTCCCAACTTAACACTGGGTTTTTCCACTGGCTAACACTTCGATTTTTGGACTTAGCCATTTTTTCAGGGTTCTGCAAGGTTCTAATCAAGTATTCAAGAGTTAGAAAACCACTCTATGTCCATAAAATTCCTTTTAAATTTGTTAGAGATAAGATTCTTTCATATCTTGCAAGCTTTCCACATACAAATTGATATTTTCCTCAAGACTCAAGGTCCTCTATTCCTCACAGGGACCTCCTGGACATTAGGACACTCGCATCACAGGGTGAGTGAAGTTTTTGCCCATATCTTGCAAACTTTCCTCTCAAGGATACAAGGTTCTTAGGGTCACAAACTGTCCATACCTGTTCAAATTTACAGTTTGACAAGTTAAACAATGGAAACAACAAGCATATCCCATTTACTAACAGATTTCATTCATCAATTAAAAGCATTTACATTTCCCATTTAAATCAAACAATTACATACATACACCTTCATACATATCTATACAAATCAATTTAGATGCTTATATGATAAGGGAAAATAGCCAACACCAACTAAATGAGAGAGGACGCCTTTCCTCCCAACCTTAGGCCATACTATAGAGTACCATCCTAAAGTATGCCATCCCTGTGCCAAGCCATGATACCACAAGGGGAATGATTTAGTTGGTTTCCAAGCTTAAGATGATTCAGGAAGGTTACTCTCTTTCCTCCTCTGACAAAATCAGAAGTTGTCACTTTCCCACTGAGCTCAGGGTCTCTATAGGTTTATCAGGTAGTTTATCAACTAGATTTCCTCTTCAGGAGGGATTCCCTTCTTTTCTAAACAGTCCCTCAACAACCTCCCCTTACCAATGCGAGTTTCTTCCCAGTAAGTACCAAGCTATAGCCCTCTATTTCTCAAGTCTATATCTGAGTCTTCTCTGTTTTAGGGTGATCATCAATACTTTGGATGAGTTTCCTATTTTATTCAAGGAAAGATCTCTCTTCTCTTCAACCCATGCTCATGAACCCCTCTGTTCGCTGCACCGATGGTCTGTGAGCTTGTTTCTCACTCGTTCGTTCTCAAGTTCTTTCTCTTCTCGATCTCTTCGTTCTCTATTATTTCTTATTTTTCATTCTAATGTGTGTGTTCATCCTTGTGCATGTTCTCCTCTCTTTTGATACCGCTCTCTCTTTTCGTTGGTTGTCTAAACTAATGGCATATTTATGCCTCTTGTATGTTCATTGGTTGTCTTAAATGATGGCATCTTTCCATCTCTTGTCTCTTCCTACAGGTGCAACCCATAGTTCACAGTTCCCATTATCAAAGGACAAGTCCCTGGTGTCCTATTTTCAGTTCATTCAATTAGCCTTTTTCCTCCTTTAAGATACCAATCCATCAATATTTATTAACTGTTCTAACCACCTATGTGACTTCCATTACTATTCATGTGGATCCATACAGCTCTGGTATGCTGGAAGGTGTATTTTTATGCTTTGTAAACATAAGATGGCTTGTTAAACAAGCTTCCTATTTTCTTCATAAAAACATCTCAGCTACACCTTACCCGAACACTCAATCAATCCCTGCTTCATCAATTCCCACTTTTGTATCATGGAAAATAATTTCAAGGTTGCTCCCTCTTAGTCATATGTTTGGTGATTTTATTAATCAAAACATTATTGCAACTTCACGGACATAAACATATGAAGTCTTAAGAATAATTATAGTCTTGGGGGAAAACATGGTGTTACATTCCCCTCCCCCTTAAAGAAACATCGTCCTCAGTGTTTAAAACACCATATATATACATTTATGTAGAAAAAAAAATGGGTATGCTAGTCTCATGGAATCTTATAGGTCCAATGTAGCCTCATTTGATCAAAAGTGCTTCCATTGCACTTTTACCTGCACATTGGATCGGTTTCAGAGCATTGTTTCTCTCCTGTCCATGATGCATTGAGGTTTGGGCTGGAATTATCCCTCTGGTTCCACCTGTATCATAGTCTAATCAATAACATGATTAGAATAATGTACATATTTCCTTAACAAATACACATGGAACACATTATGAGATTTAACAGTAGGTGGGAATGCAAGTCTATATGCTACATGTCTCACTCTCTCTATGACCTCAAAAGGTCCATAGTAACGAGGTGGTAAATTAGCACACGTCCCCATCCTCAGGGAAATTCTCTTGGGTTTCACTTAGAGATACACATGATCCCCCACTTTAAACTCTCTATGAGTCCTCTTGCTGTATGCATAGCTCATTTGTCTGTCTTGGGCGACTTTTAGATTCTGCCTAATATTAACCATGGCTTGTTCCATATATTTCATCAATTCTGGTCCAAGTGTGATTATATGCACTCGACTGTCCCAAATGATAAAAAATCTACACTTCCTGCCATATAAAACCTCAAAAAACTCATTTTCAATGATTCCCGATAACCATTGTTGTATGCAAACTATACCAAAGGTAGATACTCTTCCCATTGTTTGGGTTGATGCATAACATGGATCCTCAACATGTCTTCTAATACTATGTTCACCCTTTTGGTCTGACCATATGTTTGAGGATGGTAGGCCATGCTAAACAACAATTGCGTTCCCAATCCTGCAAACAATATTTTCCAAAAAGTTGAGGTGAACTTGGCATCTCTATCTGATATTATGGTCTTGGTCAAACCATGTAGTTGGAAAATTTATTTTATAAAAACATTAGCAACATCTATGGCCTTGAAAGTAGATTTAATGGGAATGAAAAGAATTGCCTTTCTCAACTTATCTACTACAACCATGATCACATCATGTTTCTTGATTGTCTTTGGTAGACCTATAATAAAATCCATGGAAATAGCTTCCCATTTCCACTCTAGAATTTACAAAGGCTGCAATAGCCCAACATGATGTCTGTGCTCAAATTTTACCTATTGACACTCTAAACATTTCTCAATGTACTGAGCAATGTAATGCTTCATTCCCGACCAATAGTACAACTTCCTTACTATTGTCACAATTTTTTGGTAACCATGGTGACCTACATATGGTATTTTATGGAACTCATCCATAGTCAAGTGCCTCAAACATGTTGAGTTAGGAATATACATCTTGTTTTTATACAACAAAAAAATATTCACCCCGAGATGATATCCTTCATATTTATTTTCCCTGGTTTCTTGCTATAACCCTTTTATGACTTGATTGAAGAACTCATATTCGTGCAAGAGGGTTTTAATCCTTTGCTTGATATCAGAATCCCCTACACTTGCTGCCGCTAAGTGTATTGTCTGCACACTTTGGCTGAGTGCGTCTGCCACTATATTTTCCTTTCCCTTAATGTGATTAATTTCAAAATAGAATTCACTAATCAACGCCATCCATATGGACTACTTGGAATTCAAAATTGGCTGGTTGAATAGATACTTCAGACCATAGTGGTTTTTCATTAGGACAAATATTCTCTCGATCAAGTAATTCCTCCACATATTCAATGCATGCATGACTACTTCTAACTCTAGATCATGGGTAACATAATTCTACTCATGCTCATTTAGCTTTCATGATTCATAACAAATCACTTTCCCTTCTTGCATAAGAAATCCACCTAGTCCTCCCTTTCAAGCATCAATACAAAACAAGAAATATTTTCTAGGGTATGCAATCTTCAGAACATGGGAATTAGTCAAGAGATGCTTCAACTACTGGAAGTTATCTTCACACTCTAGTGACCATATAAATATCCTCCCCTTTCTTTGAAATGAAGTGATGGGATTACCAATATTGGAGAATCCCTTTATGAACCTTCTGTAATATCCAACCAATTCCATGAAGGATATTACTTGTATCAAATTCTTAGGGGTAGGCCAATCCATGATTGCCTTGATATTTTTGAGATCTACTGCCACTCCTTCTGCTAAGATTATGTGGCCTAAACATTGGATCTCCTTTTGAAAGAAATCACATTTTTTGAACTTAGCATATAACTGGTGCTATTTCAACACTTGTAACAATATCATGAGATTCTCTTCATGCTCTTCTCTATTCTTGGAATACACCAAAATTTCATCCAAAAATACTAAGAAAAAATTGTCCAAATACTTGTTGAGGACACTATTCATTAAACACATGAATGTGGTTGGTGCATTTGTAAGCCCAAATGGAACCACTACAATCTCATAGTTCTCGTACATTTTTATAAAGGTCATATTGTGGATGTCCTCATCCTTGATTATGACTTGGTGATATCCTGACCTTAAAACTGCAACTACTTTGAGTTGGTCAAAGAGATCATCTATCCTAGGAAAACGATATTTGTTCTTGATGGTCATCTTGTGAAAAGGATATCCTAGGCCGGTGCTCTACATGGAGACACACTCGACCTAATGTAACCTTTATCCAACATTTCCTCCAACTTCACCTTCAACTCCACCAACTTTGGTGTGCTCATCCTGTAAGGTACTTTTGAAGTTGGTACTGCTCCAGGCATAAGATCTATTGAAAAATCAAGACATCTTTTCAGAGGTAGTCTTGGCACTTCCTCTGGAAACACATCTTTAAATTCCCATAGCACATGGAAATCTTCAAATTTCATCTCCTTGATTCCATTTGCATTAAACACTTGTATAACATACAAGGGACACCCTCTTCTACTGAATTTCTTAAGCTACAACATTGATATTTTCCTTACTGAAACATGCTTTTGAATTCCTTGCAAAACTCTTGTATTTCCCTCTTTATCTTCACATTCCAAAATATTTTCATAACAATTTAAATTTTCCTTGTGGGTGGCTAGCCAATCCATACCCAACAACACGTCATATGAACCTAAGGGTAGGATATTCAAGGTTTCCCGAGTCTGCAGTCCACTCATCACAAATGGAAAATCTTCTACTACCTCAACCACTTTTCTCTTTGTTCTAGTGGATAATTTTAGCAACCATTCTCTTGCATGTTTCTTTCTTTGTAATGAACACACCTCAACAACTCAAGGTGAAATATAAATGAGGTTAGATCTTGGGTCAATCAAAATAAAGATATGTTGATTGGTAATAATACTTTCCAATTCCACCATAGAGGCTTGGTGGTATGCTTGCTGATTTTCCACAGTTGCATATATCCTTGGCATGCTTCTAGCTATATCGTTGACTATGGCTGATTCCTTTACATTATACACTTTCCTGGTGTCATTCTTTTTGTGGGGACAGTTCCTCAACAGGTGTGGCTCTCCAAAACACAAACAATGCAAAGGTTCTTTCTTGGGCTCCTCTTCTCTTTCTCTTGCTTGCTCTGCTAGCCTATTTCCACTTTGAGATGGAAAATTATGTTAATGCACACTTCTACTTGGTTGAAAAAAAGTGCACTTTTATTGGAATTCTTGTGTGAAAAGGACTTGAATCCCTTCTTTGGGAATCCACTCTTGTCCTTCCTTTTCCAATATTTTGAAGGATTTTTCTTATGCTTGGACTAGTCATATAAACACTTGGACTTTTGAATAGTATCCTCCAATGTCTTGGGTTTATCGAACTCCATCATGTCTTGGTAAGACTATGGAAATCCATCGAGAAAACACTGTACTCTCACTTTCTCATCCTTGAGGTAGAGAAAAACCTCAAAAACTCCATAAACCTTTTGGCATATGCATCCATGGTAAGTTGACCCAAATTATGCTCATCAAAATACTTCTCCAATAGGTAAGCCTTCCAGAAGTATTTCTCAAGCTATTTCCATGCCAGTTTTCTTTTCTTCAATCCCTTCATTTCCAAGAGGTATTCCCACCAAATGGAATCTCCTCCATTTAGGTTAAATATGGTGATCCTTGACTTAGTATTCTCAGAGTAATTTTGTACCTGAAAGTACTTCTTTAGACCAAACAACCATGCCTTAACTTCTTCTCCTATATTAATTTCTCCATCGAAGGTAGGAGGATTAGCCTTCTTTAATCCTCCAATTAGGGAACTATGAGATATCTTCGTCTTTTTATTCTTAGGGAAACTTGACTCTATTCCACTACTAGACAACTCTATCGAAGTAGTCTTATTTCCAGATGATTAAGTGGAAAAAATTTCACAAGATTTTCCTTTCTTGACATCCCAATGTCTCTTCTTTGAAGAACTCTTTCCCACCTCACTTTGATCCAATCCATGATTTTGAGCATATGAATGGGTGTTCAACCTCTTAGACTGTTGCAAATATGCATTACTTGGGCCTTGCTACAAATGTTTTTGAATCTCTAACAAGCTCTACAGTAACACTACATTCAAATCCACCTATTCGTCCTGAGCTCTCATGAGCCTCTCATTGTTTTCCTTCATAATTACAACAGTGGCCATCAAATCTAGAGGGGTTTCTTTGTCCCTACAGCTATCAGATTTCTCATCTCTAAAATGTGAGGTGTCTTCCATACTATGTTTTACCATTCACCTTTGCTTCCTTTCAGTACGTCCTACATACTGAAACAACAACTATTATTAGCCATGATATCAACATTTTAAAACATACATACCTGACAATATTAAAAGGTTTCTAAAACAATTTTAAGCAGCCTTAGTGGCCCATCAAAGACTAGAGTTTTAAATCTTCTATGATACCAATCTGAGACACAATCGACCCCCTAACCATCTCTTAGGTTGGTGGGATGTTAATATTTCTCTTTCTCTACTCAACTCTTATCATATCCTAAGGACCATAGATGGATTCTTCTCCTTGAGATATTTCCAATGATGATAACCATGCTTAAGTCTGATCTCCAGATCTAACTTCCATGTGGCATCCACGTGGCTTCCTACCACTTTTACCATCCAATGTGGCACTATCATGGCACCGATGTGGAACCTTCCTAAATAATTGTTCCAAGGTTTTGAATTCATGAAACCTTTCATCATCTTCGTCAGGGTTTTACTCTCGTGGAGCACTAAGCACTCAACACTTAATGCTCCGACGATGACCCATCTATTAGACCATTTATAGATACGATGGTTCTCGGCTCTAACCTTCAACGACTTTGATCACATTAGTATACCCAAATTGCACTCCAGATAACTTCCAAGTCCTTGACCTCTTTCACTATGAATGGATGGGACCTACATAGATCCACGACTGAGATATCATCTCACCTGCTTACCGATCAACAACCGTCGTTTGACCTTAATATTTCATCATTTTTGACATGTCTCACTCCTCACTTCTAGACCCATTCTTGGCATTCATCGATGAATGACAAAGACCTGACAATGTCTACATCCTGCATTATAGTGTAGTTGAGGTTATAAGGATTCCTTCCTCCTTCGATACCTCTCAAGTCCATTGATCATTCCACTGGTGACAAATTTCACCCCTAGAGACACATTGACTGCTATGTTGGATCGCCATGTCAACATGACATCATTATTCCATTTATCACCTAAACGAAACCTATGACCAAGATCAACTCTCGTCCATGTACCAATCAACAACTCTTATTTCTTTCCTAAGTCCTCATCATCATTGACACTCTTCCAAGGACCTTCACCCCAACTTCGTCGATCTCTAATATCCCAACGATGATGTGACTGCCACCAACAACCTATATATTGTCAGGATCACTTCTGACAGATCAATGGTCTTTATCTCATCTTATGGTTTTCTTCATTTTTGGACTTTACATAAGTCCCAACTCTCAATCACTCCCGACGGTGATACCTTCCCCTACAGAGGGATGAGATTTTTTTATCCCACTGAATCAACAACCATAAACTCTCCTGACTTAACACTGGGTTTTTCCACTATCTAACGCTATGATTTTGTGACTTAGCCATTTTTCAGGGGTTTTCATGGTTCTGACCAAGTCTTCAAGAATAAAAAAACCACTCTAAGTGCATTGAAGGAATTTTAACTTTTTAGAGATAATATTCATGCATATATTGCAAGCTTTCCACATATAGATCGAGATTTTCCTCAAGACTCAAGGTCCTCTATTCCTCACAGGGACCTCCCAGACATAAAGACACTCGCATCACAGGGTGAGCGAAGTTTTTTTCCATATCTTGCAAACATTTCTCTCAAGGCTGCAAGGTTCGTAGGGACACAAACTGCCCATAATAGTTCAAATTTACAGTCTGATAGGTTAAACAATGGAAAAAACAATCATATCCCATTTACTTAGAGATTTMATTCATCAATTAAACTCATTTACATTTCCCATTTAAATATGACAATTACATACATACATCATTCATACACAACTATACAAATCAAATTAGATGCTTATTTGAGAAAGGAAAATAACCAACACCAACTGACTGAGAGAGGACACCTCTCCTCCCAACCTTATGCCATACTGTAGAGTACCTTCCTAAAGTATGCCACCCCTGTGCCAAGCCATGATACCACAAGAGGAATGACTCAACTAGTTTCCAAGCTTAAGATGATTTAGGAAGGTTACTCTCCTTCCTCCTCTGAAAACAATAGAAGTTTCCCCCTTCCCACTGAGCTCAAGGTCTCTACAAGTTTATCAAGTAGTTTAAAAACTATATTTCCTCTACACAAGGGAGCCACTTCTCTACTAATTAGTCCCTCAATGACCTCCCCTTACCAGTGCCAATTTATTTCCAGTAAGTACCAAGTAGTAGCCCTCTATTTCTCTAGTTTGGATCCAGGTATTCTTTGTTTCAGGTTGATAATCAATAAGTTTGACGAGCTTCCTACTTTCTTCAAGGAAATATCTCTCTTCTCTTCAACATCTGCTCTCAAACCCATTTTTTCATTGCATCGATGCTCTGCGATCCTGCTTCTCACTCATTCCTTCTTAGGTTCTTGATCTTCTTGAGCTCTTTGTGCTCTATTCTTTCTTATTTTCGTTCTTCTATGTGTGTTCATCCTCATGCATGTTCTCCTCTCTTATGATACCACTCTATTTGTTCATTTTTTTTCTAATATGATGGTGTCTTTCCACTTGTCTATTCCTCCACCAATTCTCTTAGGATTCCTGTGGCATTCCTGCAGATGAAACCCATAATCCGCAGTTCCCATTCTTAAGGGGAAAGTCAGTGGTGTCCTGCTGTCAGGCCATTCAATTGGCCCTTTTACTTCTTCAAGAGACCATTCCATCAACAATCATTAATGTTCCAACCACCTCTATGAATTCCATTACTAGTCAAGTGGCTCCATATAGATCTGGTAAGATGGAAGGTGTATTTTTATGCTTTGTAAGCATAAGATGGCTTGTTAAACAAGCTTCCTATTTTCTTCAGAAAAAAATCTTAGCTCCACCTTACCCGACCACTCAATCAATCCCTGATTCATCAATTCCCAATTTTGTATCATGGCCAATACTTTCAAGGATTCTACCTCTCAGTCATTTGTTCGGTGTTTTCATTAATCAAAACATGATTACATCTTCATAAACATAAACATACAAATTATTAAGCATAATTAGAGTCTTGGGGGAAAACAAGGTGTTACATGTTTGGCCCAAAAATTATCTTTCCTATTGTTATTGGGGGTATTAATGTTCCTAGGAGCAATGGGGTGGGTGGATCTATGAGTTCATCGAGATGACAAGGTTCAACAATTATCCATCAAAACACATTTACCAACCTTCGAATTCCATTTTTGGATACCTTGAACTTACTAGATTTATCCCATTTGAAAAACAACCCCATTAAGAATCAATCACATTGGATGGTTATTCCCACAAAATTATCAACAAGCATAGCCAAGTTTCTTGACAAGTCTAGAGAAGATCCTTCTACCAATGTTATAACCTTCCATCTATGGTGATCTTCAAACTCCTTGGTGTATGATAGTATTAAATTGTGTATTTTTCATTGAATCCTAACAAGGAGCACCGTGAAATGGTACATTGAGTTACCATATGACTCTTATCATGATTTTTGATCCCTAGTGATGGATTTCTTGATCCATTTCTAACTTCTGATMTATTACAAAACTAGAACTAGACTTTTGAAATATTTACGTCAGAATACCACTACTCATATTTTCGATCATATCCATGAGTGGAGATGGCGACGKAGGTTMATTAGAGATATAATTTTAGATGAACTTCTCATGGATTGGTTTGTTAAGTTTTTATTTCATAATATCACAAAAGATGAAACTATGTTAGGAAATTTAAACAATCATTAGGTCATACTACGTCCTCAACATCTAGATTTGATTTATTCTTAGTCTAGTATATTATATGAGTTGATAACTCATGCTCCTCAATTATCCATAGATCCTTCCAAGCCTACTCCGAGACCACATGCCAATGGTGCGATTGGTTCCATTTCCCATAATTCTTCTGTCTACTTGGAAAGTCAAATGGGTTAGATGACCATATCTTCTAACCTTCCTACCATTACACCAACATCACAAGATGCCTTAGACCCCACTTATACCTCCAAAATTCATTTATTACAATCCACTAATCCTAAGAATGCACAAAAACCTCGAGGAAAAAAGAGGAATAAGAAGAAAAATTATGCTCCTTGGCAAGGGACTACCCCTAATCAGAATGCTAATATGGGAGGCACCAGTGAGCTAAATAAAATGAAATTCCCTTGCAGGATCTGCACTGGTTATCATCCTACTCAGAAGTGTCCTTATATGGATGACATTCATCGATACATATCCCAACAAAATTTATAGTAGCATCCTACTATCCTAATGAATCCTTTTCCCCCAAAACAACAACACATGGTTGCGACACACCTTGCACCTCTGCAAGGGGGAAATACCACAAATGAAAATGTCTACATGTGTGGCCATGGAGTTAATATTTAGATTAGTGCCCATAATTATGATAATACTAAGAGTGGTCTTGCTGATAAGGATTCTTCTTCATCACAACTAGGTGGCTCTCTGCAAATAGAGAATACATCTAATGATATGGTTCTTCACCCTCCTAAAGGTGTCTTAGGAAGGTATATGCACAACCGCAATGTTTGAGCTACTCACAATTACAATATTTTTGAGGATTGGGCTCAAGAATCTAATGCCATGTCTACCCTAAAGGTCCTTCAGATCTACCCTATGCAAAAAAAAGAATTTTTGACTGTAATTGGAAGATTTGATCCCTCAAAAGCTAATATGATTTCATTTGACATTGACCAGAGTCAACCTAGGATTCCTCACTGCATTACTTTTCAGATCCACATATCTTCATGTGGGACAAACATCATTAGATGTGTTGTTGATGAAGGAGCCTCCACTTGAATTATTTCTTTGTCTTGTTGGAGAGCCTTAGATTCTCCAGAGCCTATCTAGTTGAACAACATGTTGAAAGCATTTGATGGTCAAATTTTTAAGCCTCATGGAATCATTGCCACCTTTCTAGTTAAGTTAGGAATAAATATTATTTCAATTGAAGTTAAAGTAGTTGACACTCTTTTAGACTATAATATTTTGTTAGGGAATATTTAGTTTTATGCGATGACGATAGTTTTATGTTTAGTATTCAGAGTCCTCCACTTTCCTCATCAAGTAAAGGTGGTTATGATAGATCAATTGGAGTACTGCATGCTTGATTCATGAAATAAAAATACTGCACATGTTCTGTTCGTTAGTTATTCTAAGAGTGCTTTTGACTGTATTGGTGTTAGGATGTTCAAATATTCATCTCTGATGTGAAGTTTTATCTTTCCTCCACCTATCAGTTCTGTTAACTCATCTCCTTTATGTATGAATTCATGGAGTTCCATTGAATTAGAAGGTTCATCCTCAACATCTATTTCTATTGTGGATGAGGTGCTTCAACACTGGATTCCATCTAAAAATTTCACTTTCAATCAGGACCCTTGGGTAGAACCTCGTTCATTTTTGATTGAGTCATTAAGATCAAGTATGTCGTTAAGTCCAATTGAGGTTTCCTATCAGGCTATCCAATTGGTAACCATGGAGGATGATCAAAATTTCCATTATTATATGGAATATCATCTGTTCACTTAGCCCAAATGTTCCTTCAACCCTACCAATTCATATGATTTATTGGATACTAAGTTTCCTTCTAATGAGGATATCCTTGAAGCCATGAGTGAGACCAAAAAACCGTGGGAAGATATACATAATTGATCATTCTTTCTTCCTAAACTAGATACTTTAGAGGTTAGCACATAAAGACTTGTTTAATGTAGGGCTATAGAGTGGTACCAAGGCCCCACCCTAACATGCGATGTGTATGTGGAGGAAAATTTGGTGAACCTTTCGAACAATCTACCTCTTGAAATCGTTTTGAAACTTGCCTCAATTGATAACAGATTAATTGGCACACATTTTTCTTTCAAAATATTTAAACTTTATAGTGTTCTTTTCAAATACTTTTAGGATGCATTTTCTTGGGCATCAAGTGAAATTATAATCCCTAAACCAATTGTGTCTATGATTCCCTTTTTAGAACTTGTAATTGAATTTTCCTTTCCAATCCATACCGAAGACACATATATCATATCCTTACCATGTCTTGACAATCATTGTCAAGGAGATAGATAAATCACTATATTTGTAAACAACACATTAGTGTTATCCCTCATGTTTGGTCTAAGAAAAACTTGGTTCAGGTTCATTCTCGGTACCATGATACGTTAGAAACATGGTAGTTTGAACCTATATGGAATGGCCCTATCATGGTGAGCTACATATTTCCAATAGGGGCCTATGAGTTCATTGATTATGACCGAGATTTGTGGCCTAAGCCTTGCAAGGGGATTTACATGATGAAGTAGTATGCATAAGTAACAATTCTACATGGTTCTTTGTACCATGTTGTATTTTAAAATTTTTATAATTTAGATCCTTTTCGTTTTTGGCCTTTGGTTGGTTTAGTTCATACTCTTATCATGTTTGGTGCTTGATTTGTAGGTGTCATTGTCTATCCCATTCTATGTAGGTTTCACATACGATGCTAGACATAAAATTCCTTTAAGCATGAATGTACAATAAACATGGAAGATCAATCACATCTTTTTATTCACAAGTAGGAATTGAACCATCATAAACATAAAAAATTACAACATTTTCAAAAATTCATAAAAAATTTATAACTTTCAACAAACCCAAAAACAATACTCTTTCTTACCTAAGTTCCCCCCACCTCTTCATCCGAGGCTTAGATGGCCTCTCCAACATAGTTGAATGAGTGGAAGCATCTGCAAGACCCTATCTAGGTGGAAGCAGACATCTTCAACAAACTTTGAGGTACATGTTTTGATATGGCATATAATGATAGGTTTTTCCCTACATTCTGATCTTGCATTATTAGCCATCATTTGTGCCAACATTATGCCTTAGGTTCAAACCTGCCAGGTTGTGACATTATCCTTTGTTATCTGCTATAGGTCGTAACTTGTATGGTAATGTATACCCTTCATAGGTTGTTCTAGCTAGCATTCCTCTTTCCTTTTGGCGTCGATGCTGCATGATTCTTGAAGGCTTGTGAACCTATATTTATCCCTGTCATGACTTAAAAGTTGAGGACTCATACTTCTCTCTTAATCTTTTTATATCCATGTCTTGAAGGGGTTCCTGTTATTTTTGTTTCCTTACACTTGCAATTGCTTATTGCTACTTGTGTCTTGGTGCATACTGCTACACTTCCATTTTCTTCATCTTGTTTATTTCCTTTGCAATTACTCTTGACCTTAGCCATTTTCATCTATTGCCTCTATTTTGTGACCTTGTACCATTGGAGAAGACATTCATGAGTGGACATAACTTGCCCAATACCTTTTTTACATTTTTTTTTATATAGGTCCGTTCCATGAGCTTGGAATGCAGTTGCATGCCTTTGCACCACTTGTTTTCTCAACTATAGCATACTTTTATCTCTTTTTCACACTTTCCAAAACATGAAAAAGGCACTAAAAATAAATTTAAAAAATATAAAAAGAAAAGGGGGGAAACAATTTCTATTTGTATTTGATTAAGTTTGAGTGGCAACCATGAGTCATTGTTACCCTTGAACATAACACTTATTTGCATTATTATATTACAATTTGGATTTAATATTGTCCTAGGAGTTTTACCATGATTTTGAGCTTGTACTCCTTCGATTGGTCCTATCAGTGGAAGTAATGCACAAGTCATTATTGTGTCGTGCTATATGTTCAATGTAAGTTTTGAGCTTGATTCAACTATTCTGTAACTTTGATTGACCTTTCATGTCAACCATTCTTATGTTAGTTTTTACTTGGTTGTTTCCTTATTTCACAAAAAAATATTGATTCTTGTTTCATGTCGATTGATGTGGGATACCTTATTGCCCTCCTTTTGACATATCTCTTCCTATCGACACCAAGCCATTATCTAGGAAGTCGATCTAGAAATTTTAGTAGTACCTTGGGGCTTGCAGACATCAATGGGATGATCCCTTGTGATCGATAGTGGGTTCACATCATTGACCTTTGATTGACCAATTCTTCAAGTGTTCGAATTCAATTCATTTATTCATGCTTGTGAGATTGTACTGTGTAGCTTGGGATCCATATTCATTATTGGTTGGTCCCCTCACATCTTTTAATGGTTTTTCATCAATGACTAGTAATCATATGGTTTCTACCATGCTTGACATTAGTTCATTTATTCACATGATGTATATTCATACAATCAAAAAATTGGGATTGAAGACCTTGGTCCGGGGGCATCCTCCATCGGTGCCACCTTCTTGAGTTGTGAAATATTATTCCACTCATTGATGAGTACTTTTAAGACCATATTGCATTCTATTTAGTTCTAAGTGTCTTCCTGACATATACTATGATACATATCCACTTTGTGTTTTTCTCGTGGCTATGATATTTTTTGACATGGACCCACTATTTATTTTTCATGGTCATAGTCTTGTATTTTATCTACCACATGGATCCAAATTGTATTATATTGGCGACTATGCTTATTGATGTATCTGAGCATGTTAAGACCTAGAAAAATACTCATACAAATCCCATGTTATGTATAAAACCAATTACTAATCCCCTTATTGAATTATTACATTTCTTGTGTTATATTTGTATGTAGGCTCTGAACCCCTTCTTGCACCCTTTCATTATATTTTCACCCTTTGTATCCTATATATATACCAGGAGACCAAGTCTTAGGATACTCTTATCTCATCTCATATTGTATTCTGAATTGGATATATTGTAAAATGAGCCCCTCCCCAAAGTGGACTATAATTCATTGATTTTTTATCATTTTAAAGATGTTGGATCATAACATTTGGTATTATAGCTCATTGATCCTCATAATTTTCTTATCTAAGAAGTCATCTTAGAATTTTAGCTATAATTATTTTTATGGGATGATTCAGACCGTGAAACTTGGAAATTGTTTAGAGGACATATCAAATTATCTGTGGTAAAAATTGTAGCTTCTAGGTTGTCCTATGTTCAAAGATACACCCTGTGGAAGATAGGGTATATGACTAGTCCTATTAACTAGTCTCAAACATGTGTTCCAGGAAAAATCATCATATCTTATTCAGAGAGGATACAAATTAAGTGAGACTAGTTGAATTAGAAATAGGGAATTCTATATATTTTCTGGTACAAATTTTAGAACCATATACCAAATATTATGCATGTGGCACTCTGTACAAGTTCGCTTTCCTGGAAGGGACATAAATTAACAAGTTGTGGGGAAATTACCCTAACTTCCACTCCGCACATTCAATTTTGATCAAACCTATGGCATTGAAGAGAGGACATATAAGAGTATTGCAAGATGAAATTTCAGACTCATAAGCGCTAAAATTTTAGAATTACATCATAAGGAAGGTCGGCCAGGAGGACAAACTCCAAATTAAGGGGTTGAAAGGTGCGTAACTTACAATTGGCACAATTTTTTTATTGGAATATTTGTTTCTGGTGATTCAAAATTTGTGATAAATATAGAATAGAGGAGTATTATTATTATTATTATTATTTTGTATCGGTCCCAAAAATATGACAACACCAATTAAAACTCTAGAAGTCTCATCTATGACTCAAGAAGAAAATGAAGACATACATAACAGGCTATCCAAATTGGAGGAACAACTTAATGATTTGAGTGATAGGTCTAATAATTGGGTAAACTCACAAAGAAAAAATTAATAAATGGAAAAGAAGATGGATATAAATAAATAAGAAATACAAAAATCCATGATGGAATTGCAAAATTCCATGTCTTCCATGATATTTCAGGCTCTAGATGAGAGACTCCCTAAAGGAGATATAAAAAATGCAAGGAATTCATGAAAATAAAGGTAGTACTCAGGTTGAACAACCTGTCGATGATAAACAATTTTCAATTGGATTTAACTCTAATAGTCAAGTTAATTATGGTGGGGGTCCTAAATTCAACTTTCCAAAGATTGAATTAAAGAAGTTTGATGGAACAAAGGTCTTTACCTGGGTGAACCAAATAGAGAAATATTTTGAATTGCATAATATTATGGATGATAAAAAAAGGATTCACATAACAACCTTGAACTTTGAGATAAAACCATATCAATGGTATCAACGAGTATTTAAAAGGAAACCCCCTTTTTATCATTATACTTGGGGCTTATTTACACGAGACTTAGAAGCACAATATGGGAAAGTTCAGGAACATGAATACTTCAGTCAATTGACAAGAATCAAGAACTTAGGTGATATTGAAGATTATAATTCAGAATTTCAGGTATTGACCACAAGGAAGGATAACATAAGTGATGCACAATTGTTGGAAGGTTACATGGTTGGATTAAAAGAAGACATTAAAAATGAGATTTTCTTAAGGCATCTTGCAAACATTATAGAAGCTATGCAATATGATCATCATATTCAAGCCAAGAATAAGGATACACACAATTTTACTAGTGGAGCATACACAAGAAGCATATATTGTTTTGGGGTTAAAAATACAAGTGTACCCCAACCGAAAAGGTTGACACCTCAACAAATGGATGAAAGAAGAGCAAAGAGACTATGTTTCAAAAGTGACAACAAGTATATTAAGACACATAAATACAACATGAAGAAAGTATTCTACATAGACAATGAAGAGGAAGAAGAATATGAATTGGAACCATCAGAAGATCTAGAGCTAGAAGAGACTACTCCAACGATACCTTGTCATGCATTGGATGGCATCAATACTCCACAAACCCTCAAGATATAAGGATATATCAAAAATAAAAAGGTATCAATGTTGATTGATTCTAGTAGTACCCATAACTTCATCAACTGCAAATTAGAAAAAGATCTCAATTAATTTGTATATCCAGTACCAGAGTTCCAAGTAATGATTGCAGATGGAGAGGCCATAAATTTTTCAGGGAAGTGCCATAGTATTAATCTCAATATGGGGGAATATTTATTGGATAGTCCCATGGTTTCCATCCAAATGGGGTGTTTATGTTGTATTAGGGGTCTAATGGTTACAAACATTGGGAACAATGACCCTTAATTTTCAAGATATTTCCATGAGATTTTCCTTAAAGGGCAAGGAAATTGAGCTGAGAGGTATCCAAAGAAAATCCTATAAAGTGATAAGCTCTAACAACATGGAAAAATTACTCAAAAAGGGACACCATGGCGTAATTACAGAATTGAGCTCAATAGATGTTCAAAATTCTATACCTTCTAATCCAATACATCTCCAAAAAGTTATCAACAATAATTCCAAGGTATTTCGAGAGATGCCTAAGGGTCTTCCACCTACTCAAGATCATGCCCATGCTATTCATCCATGAAAAGGAGGTTTACATCCAATATTCCATGTTTCTTATTTAAAGGATACAACCAATGAAAAGATCCCAATGCAAACTATTTTATCAGATATGAATGGAGAAGGGAAAATGATACTAGAACCAGGAAAAATCCTTGAAATAAGGATTAAAAAGAAGAAAAATCGAGTAATTACTGAGTACCTTTTCAAATGAATGAACCTACCAGTGGAAGAGGTGACACGTGGAAATGATTTCTTCATGCATACACACCCATGATTGTCAAGTGTTGAGGAAACCACTTGTTTGAAGGAGAGGGGAATGTTAATCCCTAAACAAAGTCCCATACAATTCCGATGTTATGTGTAAAACCCCTTGGTAATCCCCTTATTGAATTGTTACATTTCTTGTGTTACATTTGTATGTAGGATTTGAACCCCTTCATCGCACCCTTTCATTATATTTTCACCCTTTGTCTCCTATATATATATATATATATATATATATATACCAGGAGACCTAGTCTTAGGATCATCTTATCCCATCTCATATTGTATTCTAAATTGGATATATTGTAAAACGAGGTTTCCCCCTCGAAGTGGATTGTAATTCATTTACTTATTATCATTTTGAAGGCATTGGATCATAACATGGCATGGGTATTCCCACCTCAGGCATGATTTATACATGATTGGTTGATTTTTACTTATAGGTACTTCCTAGTTCCTTGACCTATAGAACTCCTCCTTAGTCCACTCATTAGTAGTTGGTATTATAATGTACTTCGAGCATCCATTTCTCTTCTGATCTCACACATTAGGGGGCATCTGTTACACTTTTATTTGGCACCATAGGCCAAGGGAGATGTAGAAGACCAAAATATACTATCAAATCATGAATGGTTTTCTTATATAGAACACTTAAAATAGCAGAAGGATTTTTCGGTCGCATTTTTCCTAGGAATAAGGGCGACCAATCATACTTTTCCTTAGAATAATAGAATCCAGGTGTTGTTTCTCAACACGGAAGGCATGACCATCCCTTAAAGCTTAGAAAAGTAGAAATGTCAATAGAAAAACTATTTTATGAAATCCATGGCTTGTATATTTAGTTTTTGCATGCCATGCAACCTATTATTTATCTCCTTAAGAATATATAAGTATGAGAGCCAAATATAAGGGAAAGAGGTCCATATAGAAGTGTCCTTATGCGAGCGATTGCAACAAGAATCCTTGGTCTTGAGTATGATACCATTGTTGAATGTTGGGCATCAACATTAGTGTGATCTGATCCTAGGTGAGAACTATTAGCCATTCACTTGGTTATCTTTCCATGATACAATTTGAGATCGTGCTTGTTAAATGGAGGTAGACTTAGGATTGAGGAGGAGGACTTTGGGTCTTGGAGATAGGAATACAACAATGAATCTCAAGGTAATCATCATTGTTTCTATTCTCTTTCAATAAATATAGATATATGTTCTTCCGCCCACCAAATATCCGTGTTTATGAATCTATTTTGCATCTTTTAATGAGGGTTTGTGGATCTAAATTAGATTGATATTAAAATAATAAGATTTTAATCATGGAAGTTTCTATTTATCATTTTATGAAAGGATGAGAAATGTATTGCTTTTTGGATGATTGTGTAGGTTGGTGGTGAATTAGAAAGGTTAAGAAAAATCCATTGGATACATTGGAAAAATATCAAGAATGATGTATGTTCCTCCTTCCTTCTCATATTTTCTTTTGAAAACACATGTTAGTCTTAGGAGAAAGTAAGACAGTTTCTATCTCTCTATCTATCATTGAAGTACACCCGTTTAGTGGGGATTTTGAATTCTTATCTGTAGTTAAATTTTCCCATAATAGTGATTGATCTAGTGGGATCAATCCACACAATCAAAATGTTAGAATAATCTAGTCACATTTGAAAATCTATACACCAATGGCTTTGTTGCTTGAATACGAGCAAGTAAAAAAATGTTCATTTAAACTCTATTAGTTTTTTCTCCTCTATTTTGGGCTTATCTTCCCAGAACAAAAAAATGACATCTTTTTTCATATGAGATTATGTTGCATACAAATTCAATGAATTGATTATGGTAGAATTAAACATCAATAATTTATATATGGTTGAATTAAACAAAACAAACACCAAATGGATTTGGGATTTGAGTAGTTCTAGTGGGACACTTGGTTTACTACTTAATTGCTATTTGAAATAATGATTGGGATGTTATTGACACCATTTGTATGTCATTTTTGAGAGAAATATTATGGACATTTTGATCACTTGGATGGTCTTTCGGCCAAGCAAAGAACAACTAGATCCATCTGCATTGCAACTTGGCATTTGATTGAGTTGTTAGGCATTTTCAAGGATCTGCCAGATTTGCAGCTAATTCAATTCTCTTGATTTGATCTCATTTTAATTCACAAGTGATAAAATTTCAAGCATTCTATATCACATGTTTATATAGTGGGATTTTACATAATATATGAGTTTTCAACATCCATATTTGGTAGTTTTTTTAGGTAGTTCTTCATTGAGGCTCAACTCAAGAGTTTCAACATGAAGACTTGGAGATAAATCCGTTTATACACCTTCTGTGAGGGTATAATTGTTCAGACTTATGATTGACGGGGGATTATTTTCTCGTGACACCTTATACAGTCATGAAGTCCCACACCACCTAATGTATTTCACATTTAAGGAAATGGTTTTTATCCTAAATGTGTTCTAGATCCCACTTTTCCTCCTCCTTATGTTATCTCTTGATGAGGTGTCAATGTGAGAGAAAATCAAGTTTAAGATGTGGTTTCATTCATGTATCGTAAAATTGTATCATTGGAATGGATAATATGAAGGGTAGAACATGGCTTGAGGCCTTTTCCTCCAAGTTCTTGTGTCATTTGTCTGGTATTGTGTTATATTTCTTAACATATGTGTAGTATTTAAGTGATCCAATTTGGAAGGACCTGAATTGTGGTGATGGTGCTGAAATCAAATCAGGTATTTATTTGTAATTTATGTTTTCCATTTGGTAAATATATGAAGATATTTCTTCTCACCCCCCATTTTCCCGTGACACCTTATACAGTCATGAAGTCCCACACCACCTAATGTATTTCACATTTAAGGAAATGGTTTTTATCCTAAATGTGTTCTAGATCCTACTTTTCCTCCTCCTTATGTTATCTCTTGATGAGGTGTCAGTGTGAGAGAAAATCAAGTTTAAGATGTGGTTTCATTCATGTATCGTAAAATTGTATCATTGGAATGGATAATATGAAGGGTAGAACATGGCTTGAGGCCTTTTCCTCCAAGTTCTTGTGTCATTTGTCCGGTATTATGTTATATTTCTTAACATATGTGTAGTATTTAAGTGATCCAATTTGGAAGGACCTGAATTGTGGTGATGGTGCTGAAATCAAATCATGTATTTATTTGTAATCTATGTTTTCCATTTGGTAAATATATGAAGATATTTCTTCTCACCCCCCACCCCCCTCCCAAAAAAAATTTAAAAAAAAAGGAAAAGAAAATAAGAAGAAGATATGCTATTAGCTATATGATAAATCATTATATGTTTTGGAGGAGAAATTAATTGCTTGATATTAATTCAGATAAATTAGTTACATTATTGTCATTTATACTTTATGTTTAAATGGTTTGAGGAAGGTTGTGCATTTATTGTGTGTAGATCTTTGGAGAAGTTTGGGAACATTGAGACACTCATACTTCTTTTAAGACTAATCATGGAATACAAAAAAATGTGCTAGCAAACTAGCCACATGCATTCTTCCTTATCTATTTCATGTATATTTGACATAATAACTGAATATGGAAATCAGAGTAGTTTATCTTCTATCCGCTCTGACTTTAATTTGACCCTAGTTAGTGGGGGGGTATTCCCTCTCACAAAACCCACTGCTAGCAAAAATTCCAGAAACCACAAGAGTGAATGCAAGTAATAACCCACACAACACCGAGTATAGGGAAAAAACCAACGAGTAGGGAGACGATGATTACAAGAGAGAATAAGAATGAATATAAATAAGAGGGTGATGAGTAGAGAAACAATACCCACATAGAATCATCCACCAAAAAAGGTAATTTTTTCTTCCAAACTTGATAAGGAACCATGGTCTCATTCCATGCTTTCCATATCATTAAAGAAAATACAACATACAAGGAAAACATATACGACCAAAGACTATTTCCACACAAGAACAACACCACTGCTAGCAACCATTCTTGATACCACAACAACAAATTGAAGCACTATCCCACACATCATTCGACATGCTTTAAATGATCGTGCTATGATACGTAACAAGGAAAATAGATATGACAATAATTATTTTTGCAAAGGCATTAAAATAATATCCAAATAATGCAATACATATACCATCCTCAAAGAATTAGACTATGATATTTATTATATTTTGTTAATTGGAAGCAAATCACGTTTTAATGTATTCAAACTTCATTCCTTTTAGGGAGCAATCAATGCAAACACTTAACTACTTTAGAAGAGTTAAATTGCATATGAGAAACATGAAATGGGAGACACACGAGGAAATCACCCAAAGGAAGATAATGGGGTCAAAATCTATGCTATCATGTAAAGAATAAATCTACATTTTTCCAATGCAATAATCCCTCCTTCATTTCCCTAAGTCTACTATTCAACTAGACTATTCTCTATTAAATTTTTCCTCCAAAATATAAATTAATTAAAAACTTTTTAATTTGGATTTATATTACAATTCATTGGCCAATAGCCTCAACAAGACATTTTAAACCCTTGTTTTAACATTTTTGTGTTTACAAAGGTCTATTTGGTAACAACACTCCATGAATTAAATCAAAGTGGTGCTTCACCTAGCAAGGAAGTGGAAATCCATTGGGTTCTTTGAAGACATCAGTGTACTCCTACAGAAGCACTTGAAATTGATTTTTTGTTATGTGGGTAGTCTTACAAAGGATACTTGTATAGGTGCAAAAAGCACACAACCCTGAGCAATATTTAGTGAAATGGGGAAAGCTGCACCAACACTAGCACTAGGGATTATGCACTAGCCCAATTATTAATAGGGGGAAGCATCATCAGGTTTGACTTCCACCAGAATAAGTATGACTATCAGGAGAATTGCATCACATGCATCACCGGCTAATTATCCCAAAAAAGCACAAAAGAAAATGAAATAGGAAAATTGAAAGACAACAAGACTAGGGTGGTGGAAGTTTAATTTCCACCATCCTCGATGTACCTCCTTTGGGAATAAGTGTAAACACTTTAGTACTTGAGAAGAGTTAAATTTCATAGAAGAATCATGAAATGGAGGGCACAAGAGATAAACAATCAAAGGGAGATAGTGTGCTCAAATGATGTGCCATTGAAATATCTCAATAATAAAAAATATATTTTACTTTTATTTAGTACCAACAAAAACAAAACACTTGAGGAATGGATTACGATACAAAGACAATAAATCAATGCTATAAAAATAGAATATTAGAGAATATGGCCTTAAATTCAACAACCATAAACTAATGCTACAATATTGTTTTTATGCAATACCCAATTAAGCACAAGTTATTATGAGATGGGCACAAAACTATAGAAAATCCTAGATTGATGGAAACAACACATTAGTTATAACAATAACTATACTAAAGGAGGAATAACAAAAATACCCAAGGAATTCCTAAAGAGCACAAAACAATTAAATGATGAATCAATATATTGTGATGTTAATGAGCTCACTAGTACATTGGGCTCATTTTACAACGATTTATCAACACGTGTTCGTCGCCACAACATCACAAGTACGATGAAGGTAACAACCATTTTTTCATCACGCCACCTTCGTCGCGATTCCGAAATTCAAGAGTGCATTTCAATACCGACGAACACATCTGTCGTAAGAGCGACTAACGTGCCCCAATCAGTTCAACCAAAATTCATCACCTTATCATCGTTAGTAAGTTGGACGATCGATGAATTTCCGTCATAAGAGAGACAAATTATTGACAAAATTTTCCTTGTAGTTCATCACAATCACATCACATGGTCGTCACTAATACGTCATAAGATCGATGTTTGACCGTCGTACAAGAGACTAATTAGCAATGAATTTTTCCAGGTAGTTTGTCTCTAGGACATTGGTTTAGCTATGAACCAATGAAAAACCTTCAACGTATCTTCCACAATATATCATCATGTTTTCATCACAATATCGATGATTTACTCATGAAAATGTTGTATGTGCGTCATTTTTATCCGAGGAGGGAAAAAATACTCTAGTTGAACCATCGATGATTTGGGTCATCGATGGTTCGACGAATGGCTATAATTTATATAAATATATATATATGTATGATGAAAGGCCTATAGGATCATTAATATGACAGTCTATTCTCAACAATAGGGGTGCCCTGTTTGGAGGATTGTTTCCAACATACTGTACATTTCATATGAAGCCTAAATTCTTTATTGACACTGGAAGATGAAGGTGTTGCACCTATGTTCCTATAGTATACATATTTTCATGCATAGAGAGCACTTCCATTGAAGACAAATAGAGTATGATTCATGTTGTGTTTTGACCCATCATGCAAACAAAGTGAAGGATTCTCTGGGCATCCTATTATTCTTTGAGAAGCTTCACTCTTACTAATGATTATTTAGTTGGAGTAGGCTCATCCATAACTAGGTAGAATAAGGATATTCATTTTTAACCAATATGAAACAATGTTAAGACTGTGTATGTCCAGTATATATTTTTTTCCCTTCAACTGTACTTTCACATTGTTGGCCAGAGCTGGTCCTCTTATAGAAAAAATTAGTTCTTCCATTAAAGAATTTAATGCTAATATTGATCTTAATATTGACTAAATGAAGCACATAGAACAAAGAGAAATAAAGGAGTAGGATTACTAGTAGCATCTAGGAGCCAAAAATTAGAAAATGTGGTTGCAACTTCTCTGTCGCTGCAATAGAATACTATAACAGTGTTGGAAGATAAGAGAGTGATGGGTGATGGAAGCAGAACATCATGAGAAATTATACCCCATTGGTATTGAGAATAAGGGAGTTGGTCGTGAAATTGATGCATGCCGTTTGTATGGAAAATCATGCTCTAAAATCTTTGATTGCTTATTCTGCTTTGCATTGTACTCTAGACCCTATATTGGCCATATGAGAGGGAATTATAGGTGGATAATTGTCAAGTTGTGACTTGGAAATATATCATTCTTTAGTTCCAAGGATTATGGCGTTGTTATTATTGTTTGATCTTACAGTAGAGACACACTCATATTTATAAGAGAAAAATTTAGTGCCAACTAATGTATGATGAAGGTATTGCAAAGCATATTAGTTGTATTATCTCATGCAAGCAATTTTTAAATGTTATAGAATAAACTGGTATGCAATGGAAACTCTAATGGATATGGAGGGCATATTTAACTGGAAACTGAGTGCTGGAGATGATTATTATAGAAGATAATGTTATTCTTTTAGCAAATTTGATAACATGAATCATTCTTGTAGAATGATTTCGATTTCTGGTGCAATTTCTGAGTACATTTTTGTCCAAAGAATGAACCCAAGATCATTTAAACAAGGATATGTATTGCTAGATGATACATACCTATGCCCCAACATAACAAAAAATGTTTCTTGAATGAAATCTATAGGAACACATCCTCCAGATCAATAGACACAGATGTCTCTACCTGCAAAGATACTTTCTTTGAAAGATGTTGATTGAGATACAAGATAAAAAAATGGTTTTAGGTGATGAGGATAAATGAGCTACAAAAGGAAGAAAACATGTTTAAGGAAGATATAGGAAAATGTTCCTCAAAGTCAATCAAAAGAAGCATATTTTTGGATGCATCTAAGAAGAAAGCTCAATTATTGAACATAGAGTTATAGTCCCCTAGGAAAGAGAAAAACAATATCAAGAGAAATCTTGAGAAGGAAGAGATTGAGGTGAGATGATGACAATATTTGAGATGAATTCTCTTGTAGATGAAAATATTCTATTTTGAAAAGATCTTTGAAATTATTCATTTAAAAAAAAACTTAGGACGTTTTTAAAAGCACTTTCAGTGGTTGCACAATATCTAGTACTTGATATTGTTCTTCATATGTATGGAGGATGTTTTTGACAAGGATGAGTGGGTTTGAGAGGCTATAAAGGAAATATACGTATCCATATACCTTTAATTTTCCTGTAAATATAGGAAATGATTCTTAATAAATGCCTTTACTTCCTTCTTGTGGATGTTTCTTTTACCTTTGACACAACCAGGGCCTATAGGAAAATCACAAAAGACTAAATATTACTCTAAAATAATGATAAAGCATTATGTAAATGTGACCAAGAACCAATTTAATGCAAGCAAACCTTGAATTACCGCTTAATGATTTATTTCTTGATATCTATGACTTTGTATCTTATGTGACCTCACTATTTGATTATTTCTCCAAGAACCTAACAAGGATGCCAATAAGAAAACAAATTTTCTTTGTGAAATCTAATAAAGTAAAATAATCGAGGGGCAACGATATAATACAAGAACATAGGAAGCACACAATATGTCAAATTCAAAAAAATTCAAGCATTGAAATATTTTGTAGTATTTTAGATAGTAGTGATTTAACCAATAATAGAATGCAGAGCACACAAAATCATTAAAAAATTTAGTCTTGCAACTGGGGGATATTCTCCAAATTTCCAAATTGAAAAACCTCCTCTTTATGGATAGTACCTAGCCTAAGGAGGGGATAATCCCTATTTTTTATTGACTCTTGGTTCTCATAACCATGGAATCTATTTTGGATAGGTTTGGTCCCCAAGCCTATTGAAACCACTCCAAATTCTTGACCAAATACAGGAAGATGTCACAATGGAGTTTATTATCAAAATTTTGAAATCCAATAGTGGTGATATTATGTTTCAGGTCCCTTATCTAACCATATATGTGCATTTCCTGCCAATTCAGGCCACATTTTCATCATCTAAATTGGCTACTACCTACATGAATCAAATACACAAGTTGCATGGATTTTCAAAGACAATTATATGCAATAGATGCAAGTTCACAAATTATATGTTGGAGTTATTTTGGCTTGTTGTAAGAGAATTTAACACAAATACAACCTACTGTATTTATCCTCTCTTAGGTTAAACATTTGTAATGTGAGATAATTTCACAAAGATAATTATTTAATTACAACTATAATTATATAATTGTCTACCATCAACAACAATTTCATTTGTGTCCCTAGATTGAGAAACACACTGAGTTTATGCCATTATTGTATTTCAGGTGCTCGTTGTATAATGTGTAATGGTTGCTTGAAAACCCATTGGTATTGTTGTGGGTGTCTATGATATGTGTCACATGTGCAATACTGGTTTTTCTTGGACAATGACCTTTATTACATTCAAATATTGAGAATTCACTTAATTCATTCATTTTTACATAGAGTAGTTAGGAACAAATCTCTATTTTTGTTTCACTATACAAGCATTTACAAGAAAGATCAATTTGAAGTGTCACTAGATTCATTCTAAATCAACCAAGAAAAAGGTGTTCATATGTTGGGTAACATTCAAGCAATGATATTAATGGGATGGTGACTATGTATGATGACGGGAATATGACTCCAAGACGCACCATCTTAACCAAGACATTTGGCTTAAATACAACAATTATTCTATCCAAAATTTGGCTAGAGTAATCTATGTAAGGAGAGCACTTTTTGAGAGTTTTGTTAGATATGTGCTATGTACCGGGATTTGTATAGGCCTGAAATACCTTAAAATAAAGGGAGGTAGTTTTTGTTGGAATGATAATTTCTTGGTGGCAATGGAATATTTACATAATTCTAGTGGCTAAGGTATATATTTCCCCCAGGATATGCATTGATGCCCAAAACCTTTAGCATTGGAGTGTAAGGTATATTAAGTATCTCACCAGTATAGTTTTCTCAAAAAGTGTATATATATAAAGAGTATTATAGGTTGATATAATGTAACATCTTGTTTGTTTTGATTTTAGATTTTGAGTCCCTATGATGGTAATGGATGAGCCAAGTGAGGGGAACTAGCTATAGAGTAGGTATTCTCAAATTTCTTCTTCTTGCTCACAGAAAAATGACCATTCCCAAGGCAGTTGACAATATGTCTATGGGTTTGACAACTTTATAATTTTTTCCCCTTGCTCACTCGACTAGTATAGGATCCGTAATTATTGAATGAAATTTGATAGTTAATATTAGACCGTCGACCATTCTTCCTTTACAAATGATTACAAGGCCTAATCATGTTCCACCATAAACCTCTATGACCCATGCATGGTGTAGTTTTTACAATGAGGCACATGATCCTAACATATGTGAATCATTATTGATTACCAAAGAGCAAGAAAAAGGTAAGAATGTTTATTTTACCATAATTGTCATAGAAGATGTAGAATAAACTTATGTTGTTTTTGTTTCTATAACTAGGAGAGAAGTTGTCCAAAAAACAAAAGCCTAAGAGTGTGAAAAATGATAGATTTGGCATCGTTTAAGGAGTTGGGTGTAACTACCTAATAGTTAAGTGTGTAGCATGAGGGCCACATGTCTACTTTTCCTTGGAGTTGGTGGTAAGACAACCCATTTTAGGGAAAATGGTTTGTACACCTCTCTGTTTTAAAGTGAAGGCTATGAGACTCTAAGCCACTCAAGAGGATTCATTCAGCAAGTTGGACGTCAAAGACGTTATTTACTCATAATATAGAGTAAATAATCTTGGGGTTTTATAATCTTAAACAATGCAACTTGAGGAGGTAGACTTTGGAGAGTCAAGACTAGGGAAGAATTGACAAGTTATTGGGGCATGGTAGGACTATTTTGAAAGTGCTATTGAAGAACAAGATTAGGAGGTAGACCTATGGGTTATTCAAAGGTTTGTTGCTACAAGTGGGGTGTCACTAAAGAAAAATTACCTTAGTTGATTTGTACTTATACAAAAGCAGTCATAGGAAATGACCAAACTCCTATGTGTACTCATATTGTTGTAACATTCTTCATTAATAAAGTTTAGGCACCCACCTTGAGTGTCGCCATAATAATGCAATGTTGTGGTTCCTTTATGTGGGATATTATAATTCTTTGCAATGTTTAGTTGGATAAGGTAGTGTTGCATGCCTTAAAGTTCTTAAAGTGAAAAAATTGTTGGAAAGATCTATGGTCATGAAAGTTGGTATTAGAGAAAATGTTTTCTAAAGGAAAGTTGGAATGCCAAATTGTTGATTGCTTCACAATTTGTGCATGTTTCTTGAAAGTTCTTATCCTCTAAGGGAGAACATTGGTGACTGATAGTTCCAATGAAAAAACGATGAAATATACCTTGAAGGCTTATTTTTTTACCAGGGAATCAAACTTGGATTGCATGAAACCGGTTAATGGATATTAAGCATACAAGCAAGGTCCAGGAGTGCATCAAGGTGTTTTTGGGCCTTATGTTGGAAATCAAGGATGTGTCTAATGAATATATGTTGTCTCATTTTATGAAGGGGCTACAACCTTGGGTGAAAAATGCATTGTGACACTAGAGCATGCATAATTTTTACTTGGCCATTGTTGTAGTAGGTAAGCCACTCTACTTCAAGAATGTAGGAAGAAGTCCAAAAGTAGATGAAGACAGTTCATGCGAGAAGCAACATAGAAAGAACACGAATAAAGGAAAAGAAAAGGCAAATCCATCTAGGAAATCTAGTAAGGGTTAAACTAGGCAACCAAATGCACCTAAGGAACAAATCGGAGGTAAGCCCATTGCTTGTTGGATCTATTAAAATGATCACTATGCTAAGAATTACCCATTAGAGAGAAAAATTGAATGTTGTGGAGCAAGTGGATTGACCTTGATTTGGTGTATTGACAATATTACGTGATATTGATATAACTTGGAGAAAATAGGCCACACAAGAATTTACTAGCTTATATATGGGTTCATGTTGTATAAAGGTGTTGTAGACAGTAAACAAGATAATATAACTATTTATGCCACATCATCTAACAAAGGCATGGTGAATAAACCAAACATGACAAATATATACTTGTTGATGTAATGATCAACATGCGAATGTAACTAAAAATGTAACTATCTAATGATGCAAGAGAAGTAAATGATTTGTACCTTGTCAGAAATGCGTTGTGGATTGTGGAGGTGACCGCTCTTCAAACCTGCATTTTTTAAAGACAATAATATGTTAAATGACTAAATAATAACTAAACATCAATGAGGTTGCATTTGACAAAGAGAACTAAATGTTATATTACTGAATAATAATTAAACATGTACGATGCTCTAGAAATACTAAAGGGGATACCTCATGAATGAGCTCCTCTTCATTTCGAGAATAATTTATTCCCTACTAAACATGACCAACCACATGAAGGTGGAATATCGTTTGGCTTGTTGGTCCCTTCCTTTTGAATACCACCAAGTTTTGTGGATGTATAAAGGTTTTGTGTAACAATATAGCACACTGATAGTGGATCCAAATGGTGGAAACCTAACTGCCACTATGCCAACAAGGAAAACAAAGTTATGAGTCAGTTGGGAAAAGCAACAGAAATATCTAAAATGTTCGAGTGCATGCTAGAAGGACCCGTAATCAAGAAAGCATAATAGTGGAATCAAGAAGCCAATAAGCCCTGCCTAAAATTTATAAAGAATGGAGTTATGTAATGGGTTGGGGTTCTATTCTAAGTTTTTGTTCTAGGTTTTCCATTGGTTCTGTTGTTGTGGGGTTTTTGGGTTTTGTTGTTACTGAGAATTATTGAGTAGGAACTGCAACTGCACGGAGTTTCAGTGTTGAGATCAGATCCCTCATTGTCGATTTGTTTGTATAACTCTTGATAGAAAGGAACATATTTCATGTATGATGTTGGATGTATGGGATGACCTGATTTCTTCCTTAGTTCTCCAACAAAACCGTTTTCACCATCAACCCTTCTGGTAAAACAAAAGGCTACACTGCACACATAGTGCACAATGCAGTCTTGCCCAAGATGGATTATGGGTGACTGCATGACGCAATTGTCTGCAGTCATGGAAGGGGTTGGTGATGTTATTTTACTTCATCTGCTTCTCTTTCTATTTTAACATATATTATATTATACCCTTCATCAGATCTGTTGTTTCATTCATTCATAATATTCATTCTAATTTATTATACTAGTGTGCATTGTAAATAAAACCTAACAAATTCATTCATCTAACCATTCATTCATTATAAAGAATATAAAAATAACACATCATACATAAAGAGACCATTTTTACCGTGGTTCACCCCCTAGTTTATGTCCACAAAGATCTTATGCTTATTTCTTATTCTCCATCAAAATAGCACCGCACACATTACATCAAAGGGTGCATTTGGAATGCACACAAGTTTAGTAGTGAGGCGGACCAGTGTCACACCAATCTCCATAGCTGGTGACCTAAACCTCATTTATATCTCAACCTTAACTCCATATTAGCTCCACAACTCTCAACAAAATACAAACTTCAACTTCAAAGGATTCTCTAAGTACTCCGCTCATACAAAAATTTACTGGAAAAGTATGATATCTCATCCCCCTAGTTACCTCATACATCCTCTATTTATACTACAAAATGGGTTAAAACCATTACATTATGACTCCAAAACCCGAATTCTAAGTGGACTCCACTTGTCCACTTTCTAACTACCTTCTGCGTGGTTGGTCTTTGATCCAACCATTCCTTACGTTGATATTCCTGCTTTCTTGGTGCGCTGCTTCCTTTGCCCTTTTTCGCATTGGTCTTCATTCTTTTCTGGCGCGTGTTGTCTCACTTCGCCCATTCTGCCTCGCTTACTGCACTTAACTCCCAAAATTTTCTTGCTCCAACATATGATCAGTTGTGATAAGATAATATATGTTGGATTATTCAGGCACCCAAATATTTTTCAATATGTGTATGAATTCATGGTTTCTTTCCCGTGTAATCTTTGTTGTTTTGTGTAATTGCTAGTTGTGTTAATGTTTAAACAAGCTTCTTGATGTATTTGTTTACTTTAATGTTGCACAACATAGGCTATCCAATGCTTTTACCGGTCTAATCCTTCTAATGTTATGATATCTTTACCTTTAAGTATGTAATTGTACTATAATGCATTGGACTTGATGGTGAGTCCTCTTTAACTTGCTTGATCACACAAGTGTTAGTAGTGCTTCAGGTGAGACCTCCTTCCCTTATGGAAGGTTTAATATTCCAACACAACTATAATACAATGGTACCTTTGTTGGTAACCTTCGAGAACCTCAGTCTCCAATTTCACACCAACAAATGTTTCCATTTTTGTGATCTGAATTCTAAGTGATTTTTCATAGGGTGCATCATCATGTATTTAAGTCTAAAATTGAAAACTGGTGGGGAAGAAAGTGTGACGAGTTCATATTTCAAGAAATTGAGTTACAACAGAAAGGTCTAAGGGATGTGAAGGACGTAGTATTTTATTAT
>ML781755.1:240382-266565 GCA_009831015.1 Picea engelmannii | reverse complement strand
ACCTATGGGTAGACAAAAATACACAAGTTTAGATAATGTTTTATTGATAAAATTAACAAAAATAAAAATCTTAAGACTAGCTACAGAATCTTGCGATTCTGTAGCTAGTCTAATTTGAAAACAAGACCGTTTTAAATCAATCCAAAACTAAAAGAAATATATTCGAACTGTTAAACAAATCTTTAATTGCTAATTGAAAACAAAACAAATCATTTAAACCAAAACTTCTCTGCTAATTGAGAGCAAACACAATCATGTTTGAATCTATTTCAATCGAAACAGACCCTAAACGAATATCAAGCAAATCTCAGGTAAGAATTCAATATAGACATAATATGTCAATCCAATCATTTTTTTTAAATCTAAACCAACATAGCCATATCAAATCTGTCTTTGATACCAATCCAACTCATACAAAAAATTATGCTAATTCAAGGCACGCAACAATCGCTTGCAAATCAAATCAAACAGGAACGAACCGAACTAACTCGGGGGTTGACACAATCGTTATGCAAAATCATATCAATCAAAACATAGCTACACTATTTTAGTAAACAAATCTTTTATACAGGTCGAATGCAATCATAATCCCAATGAAAATATTTATTCAAAATGAAACAGGATCGTTTCTGGTAAATCGAAGTCAACAGGATTGTTTTGAATCTATTAAAAACAAACAACACTTAATCGAAAGCAAACCCAATCGACTACCCTGATTCAAGCGTACAAAATTGTTTCAAAAGAAAACCAAACAGAATCGAAAACAAATCAATCATTTATACTAATCTGAAAACAATAAAATCGCATTTAACCAAATCATAGCTGTGTCCGAGTTTAGCAAACAAATGTTCTGTACATGATTCATAACGATATCATTTTTGGTAAAACGAAAATAACAGAGTCGTTTTGAATCTATTAAAAATGAACAAAACTAATTGAATACAAAACCCAATCGGTTATATTAATTAAAACCAACTCATAAAACAAAATCGATGTTGAAACACATACCTGGGCAGTAAGAAAATGCTTCAATCATGATAACTTTGAATTGACAAAGGCCGTCGCTGCTTCGACATTTTTGAAGACAATTGAACCGGTGGTTTTTATCTTCTTCTCGTTGGCTTGTAGCCTATCATGCTCCTTCGACAACACAGTCACATGTTCCTCTAATGATTTGATCTTAGATTTCAACAGGGGAATGTGGGTGTAATAACGTTCAAGCCAAGAATTACATTGCGTACACGATGGCTGATCAAGCTTTGGCATCACAGGTGAGGGTTCTTTCAAGTTACCAGTGGTTTCCTTGTGAAGCTTGATTCCTGGGAATTTAGGATCGTTCTTGAGGCACGAAGGTAAGTTGGAGACATAGTCATAGGGTTCCATAGAGCATAGGCCACGAGAGTATGGGTATTCCTCGGCTAGGAAATGTTCAATTTCGGAGTCCGAGTCCTCGCTCAGCACTATTGGCTTCTGGTCAACGTTTTTCTTAGGTTTGTTCCTAGCACATTTGGATATCCATCTGGAATTTTTCTTTCCCTTACTGTTGACACCAGTATCACCCTTACTTTTCTTCCTCACAGGCTTCTTAGCGGTCTTAGTATTGTCTTTGTCACACAGGTCGGCCATGGTATCGGGTAGTTCAAGGTCGAGGCAATTCGAGGGTTTGACAGGGGGTAGAAGGATATGAAGTGGCACGACCGTTCCAACCAGAGTTTCAGTAACCAAAACCTTATCCACTTGGACAGACTCGGGAGTGGAAAAGCGATTCCTAGATAGGAAGGCTTGCCAACAATCACCACTAAGGCTCAAATGGTGGACAATAATGATTTTGATCAAGCAATGATGGAAAAGTCTGCTATCAGCCTTCTCGTTCTTAAAATGTTTGGAAATCTTGTAAAGACTACGCAAGAGATAATGTGGCATATTCAGAGGGTAGCCTATAAAATTCATCAATAACTGAAGATGATACATAAATACCAAGCCATAACGACCTTCGCAGGTCATAAATTGCTTAACAATTGCCAAAAGATCGTGCCACCTGGGTTTGAGGGTAGCGAGAGGCATACCTCTATCGCAGCTAACAATCTTTCTTGATGTGAATAGGAGTGGGTACGACACCTCGTCTACTTTGAAATTTTTAAACCACCTTTTCCCTATTGCTGATAGTCCTACAGCTGAGCTTAGGAATTCCTCATTTAGCTCGAGCTGTATGTCTCCGACCTTAGCCCTGCATCCGTCACTGGAGTTTCAATGTTTGGAAATGACAAAGGAAAATTGTGCCCCTGCTTCATAAAAGATTCAAATGATGCTAATAATTCTTGATCATTTTTACCTGGTATGGATATTCCTGTATTTATTACATCTTTGGACAATGTTTCTGGTCTATTTTTTACTTCCCTAGTTTTGTCTTCGGGAAAGTCATGTTTCTTGAGCTCTGCTGATTTTTCCACCTGTGAAGTTGGATTAAGCCTTTGTTATTCCTGCAAGATTTTAGGTAAGTTGTTCCTTCTGTTCTTTTGAAAACTGAGGAAACCTGACTGTTGTTCTTGAGGAAGACTTTGAAATCTAGATACAACCTTATCATATGATCTAACTCCTCTAAAAAAATCATCATAGGGTGAATATTCATGGATGTATCTCTTCATGTTGAATTGAACTAAATGATTTTCAACTACCCTATCTGGATCATGCCTCTTGTATTCAATGTTAACTAATTTAATGTCTTCTAAGGCTGAAGCCTCCACCTTAGCATGTCCAAAGTCATATAATGAGAATATGCGAACCTCTATGGGAAAGGTTGGCCATACTCTTTTTTGTGCAGGCTTAAGTTCTTTGGTAATACCTACTGATATTGTCTGATGGGCTACTTCTATGCAAAAAAGTATGTCTAGTAGGAATCTGGGAAGATCATGTGGAGAAGTGAAACAATTAAAAAATATGATGTAGGAGAAGCTTTCCTCAATGTACCAATCTGCAACGACACCTAAATTCCCAATAATTTGCTCTGAAATTCTGGGGGGAGGCTGACCATAGATAGTTTCATGAATTGAAATAATCACATTGTGACAAATTTCATAAAATGAATCCTTCACATTTTCCTCCCATAATTTAGAATGATAAAAACGTATGGGTTTAGTGAAAGTCGGAGTCCAACTCCAATTCATAAGAGTAAATGGAATTTTGAAACAAATTGCATCCATAATATATGCAGACATATAGAAAGGAGCATGTTCTCCTTTAGACTTTTGATTTTTGTAATCCCTGATTTGTTTAGCTAGGTTATCTGACAACGTTTTTCCCCAATCAAAAGTATATCCCTCAATAGCTTCATGAATTATAGGAACCCACTCTATGGTAAAGTGCACATGATTTTTCTTTCCAAACATTCTACAAAGCATCATGGAAATTGTTGGCACAGGGGCGGACCCAGGGTTCAATGCTTCAACAACGCACCAACAAAACCCTAACTACCGGCCCTTTCGGCAACACCTACGAAGCAGATGAAGTCTCACCCGAGGTAGAGGCAGGGGTGGTTGCAAGACTCAGGTGACTGCAACCTTAGCTGGGACACAAATCTGTGATTCTAACTCTTAGAAAGAACTTTAGCATAGATCATTCATTAGTATTTAATCCTCATGACACTCCACAAATGGCACAAAGCACCACAACATTCACTTATATCTAGGTTAAGTTAGCACTTACCAACAACAAAATAGGTTTATCACTCAACACTTTCATATATGTTAGATCTACACCCATACATCTAAGAAGCACAAAGCAAAGTGGATCTATCTAAGTATATCATAGCAAAGAACATGGCATAATCATATCAAAGCACAACACATGGAAAGAGATCAACACATTAGGTCGAAGCACCGAGCACAACACACAAAGTTACCGTGGTTCACCCCCACCCTGGGGATACATCCACAAAGTCTTCTTCTTCTTTATTATCTTTGGTTAATCGGGTTACAACACAGAGCTCAAACTTGTACTCCGCATTGGATAGGAGATCTGTGTGCACCTTGCCAGATCCTCCTTCCTCGAGTAGATCTAGCACAGATCCTTCTTACAATCCGTGCACTCAACACTTACAACACTTGCGCTCAGCTTTGCAAGTTGGTCACACAATATACACAAATCCTTTACTAGCACTTAGCTTCTCTTCTCCTCCCTTCTTACATTTCCTATCTACTTATTTATACTTTACAAAATAGGCCTAAACATGGGTAAACCCATGGGCCGACATCCCATACCCATTACATTATCCCCAAAAACCCAAAAAGGATCCAAGAAAGGGGTCTAGCTTCCACAATCTCCGCTTTGCATTGCGCTCCATCTTTGACAAGTTGTCGAAGTCCAAAAATGGTCAAATATGACCAAGTGTTCCACAAAACTTGGTCAAGGGCCAACATGCCCCCAACACTCACATGTGACTCGTACCGAGTCACTTTGGTCTGATTAATTCTGCCTTGAATGCCTTGAGCTTGGCTCGAACTACTTCGACCTGCTGTAGTACGACAACCTCTTTCTCAGTGAACTCCTGGATCACTGCGTTGTTTATTGGCCCTTCCAAGCATTGTTCTGCGGTGATGACAACCTGTTCAAGCTCGGTTCCCTGGCTTTCAACTTTAGTGAACAGTTGGAATGCCTTTTCTTGGATTGGTTGAAGTCATTGGGAGACTTCCATCACTTTACTTTGCAATGTGTGTACCTGTTGTTGGGCGATGCGTTGTTCTGCAAACCTCTTCATTCTTTCGACTGGGGTCAAGGCCTTCAGTTGCGCCTGTAGCGTATCTATGTGTTTCTTTGCTTCTTGGAGTTGTGCCTCCAATGCCTGCAACTTTGGATTCTCTGTGCAGTTCTCATAAGTCTGGGCGCTTCTAACGCTCAATTGATTGCATTCCAAGGAAAAGGTTTTTAATCGGCCAACTGAGCTATGGGTAGTTGCCTCCCTTAGATCCCTTATTTCTTGAGGAGTCTCGGGCACAGTACGAAGTTCTAGATCTGCGATGCGTTGCTGAAGTTGCTGGATTAATTCTTCAAGTTGTGCCACCTACTGTGGGACACGTTCTTTAATCTTTACTTCTATGACCATCACAGAGAGAAGTGCTTTGTGAACCCTTTCCTATACTTCAAGTTGCTCTGCTAGCAACTGGTCCTTACTCTACTGTAACTGTGCTTTTTCCTCATCCCACTTAGCTTGTAGAGCAAGATTTTCCTGTTCTGCCTTACTCTGTTGTTATACAAGTGCGTTCTGTACTTGTGTCAAAGCCTGGGTGTCTTGCGTTGTGTCTTCTTGAGCTCGTCTAAGGCGAGCTTCGACTTTCTCGATGAGCTGGTGTTATTGGGTGGGCTCATCGCCTATTCCTATTGTTCCAATTGTCAAGGGCGCAGTAGAAAATGCTCGGTTGGACTGGAGTGCCTGCTACACTTCTTGAAGCTCACCCTTGATTCGGCTGAATACCTCCTCCTACTTCGCTTCTTGCTTTTCTGCAATCTCTAGTGAAGCATCATTCAGAGTAGAGATTAATAAGTCGAAGTCATCCGGTGTGAGGGTAGTCTTAAACATAGTCCCAGTGGCCTTAGTTTTCTTTATGGATGAGGGATTTGGTGGGGTAATCTTCCTTTTCTTAGTGGGATCCTCCTCCTCTCTAGGCAGAGTAACCTCGCCTTTGTTTTTCTCAACCTCTGTGCCACCTAGATCTTCACCATCACCTCCCTGCATAGGTGAGATCAAAGTAGTCTTCGTGGATGTGCTATGGATATCTTGAACTTCATCATCCTTCTTAGTCTTGCTTGGTCTAGGTGTATTCGACATAGCTTCAGGGGATTTCCACGTCGGACATTTCTGCAGGGTCCACTACAACAAGGAGGCTCACTGACCATTACTTGGTAAACTGCTCCAAGTCTTCTTCTGTCAACTTGTAGTACGACTGGAGCTGTTGTTTGTGCTCATCAGCACACATTGTGATATAGGTGAAGTGGTGGTCCACGCTGAATTTTATCAAAGGTCTAAACCTATGAAGTGTGTTTTGGGTGAGGCATGGTGTAGATTGGATTGCATTCTTGAATTGGTTGTAATAAGCATGGAAGACGACATTGGACTGCCACTACTTGTTCATGTCGCTGGAGTACTACAACGTACAGAACTTCTCGGCCAGTGGTTCGAAGGGTTCAATCTCCGAAAAAGTGGCACCTTCTGGTAGCTCCTAGGCGATGAAAGTGATTAGTATGATCAACCAAATAAAGTGGAACTTGTACCCTTGGTCTGGAGATTCTCTGCAATCAAGCTCTAGCTGGTTTACAAGGTACTGCGCCTAGTTCATCTGTAGTCCCTCGGTGCACTTCCCTGGGAGGTCGACTACGAATCCAGTCACTTGTATTGGTATGTTCTTGTGAACTAGCTTGCCCGTGATCAACTGATAGGAAAGGCACACTGCGCCACTCTGGATAGAGGCTACCTTGTAGCCTCACATGCCTTTCTTAGCATCGCCATAAGTTTCTTTTATCCTCTGCGCTAGTGCTCGGTCTGAGGTATTTCCAAGGTAAAAGTCTTGTGGGTTAGGGCCTTGCATACTAAGGCCTGTGATCTAATTGATCAAGGTTGGATCCATAGTGATGTGGTGGTCCAACCATAAGTATCCTCCATGGTAGTAGGACAACAACAACTTGACACATGCATTGACTTTCTGGTGTCTGCAGAAGTGAAGGATCTTCATTACATTAAGAAGTGTGGACTGTGTGAGGTTCTGGGTCCATGACTATGGGACAATATTAGAATTCTTTCCTTTGGTCCTGGTTAAGTACTTATGCGGGGCTAACATGTTGTAAACCTTACGATATCCAAGCTTAAAATCACTAAATTTCAGTGCTACAAGCTTATCCTGGTCAACACAAACTGCATGCACCCCTTTCGGAAGGTACGCGGTGATCAAAGTGTACTCAAAGTCGCGAGGTACACTATCACGGTTGATGGCACCGCTTAGAGGTGGTAAGTAAGTAGGTAGAATGCATAGGATAAGCTTGGCATTTGCAATGTCATCCCTATGCTTGGTCTGTTTCTCATCGGTCGATCGGGATGGACCGGCACGAGCAGTGGAAGGGGAGGCATGGGGTCCTCTCGTTGACGATGTTTGGACTCCTGTAGATAATCCTCGCTCCGAAATGACTCTCTCAGTCATTAAGTCAATCGAAACTTCTTCAACTACTTTCTCAGCAGCGCTGAGCTCGTCCGACATACAAGCTTGGGTCAACTAGCTCGGGTGTAAAATGAATTCAGAGACTACAGTGAACGGTATGGGAAAAAGGAAATGATCACAGGGTGAATTAATCTCAGGTTTCAGGCTCAAATTCTCACTTAGCAAAAAGTATTCTCGGTGCATGGCACGACGAACTAAGTAGGGAAACTTAGCAACGGTCTGCTTGCAATGAGTATGAGGCTGCATTAACTTATGTTTTGTTCATTATGGCGTAGTCGAACGGTCTAGTGGTGAGCCATAAATTCTTTTCGACCCGTTCAGAGTGGTAGTCGAACTGTTATATTGGCTTCCAATGACTATATTACTTCACCTCGACGAAGTGGCATATGTCGTTGTTCTGATATCCCGACAAAGCTCCAATTCTGCAAAGTGTCTTGCTGCGAGGTACCCTCTGGGATCTTCTGTAATTTTTCAATCTTAGCCTTCTTCTTACTTAGCTTTCTAGCCTTCTTTTCAGTGAGCTTTGTCTCGGTGATTCTCTCCCCATTTTGATTCTTATTTTCCTCGGACATAGTCACTTCGTGCTGGTGAGATTCTCTCCTAGGGTTTAGGTATATCACTTCTTCTTTGTCTGGGGTAGAAATTTCAGCCTTTTGTGTAGCTTTGGCCTCAACATCTAGGCTTCTAGTGTCAAACGGCTTCGAGCAGTTCTCCTTTTCTTCTATCAACTGTGCGATCCTTTTAGTCATGAAATATTTTAACTCTTGTCTTTGCTATTCTAAAACCTCTTCTTGTTCCTTCTTTCTGGCTTGATCTCTTTCAATCCAAGGTTTTTCGAGTAGCATAGTAAATGGGTTGTTGTCCTCAATGAATTTGATAATCTCAAAATCTTCTTTTGTTGAAGTTCCATTGACTGTCATAGGTATCTGAGCGAGTTTTCCACATAACATCATCAGTTTTCCTCTGAATATTCTTATTCCTCCCAACGAAGGAATCATGGCAAGATTCCCTATAGATTCCCAAGTTATTTCTGGCATAATGTTCACTTGTGTTTCTTCATCAAGAATATAGTCAATGTCGAAGTCCCCTATTCTTGCTTCGACTTGCTCATTTTCTTTGAAGATCTATGGTAATCGAACATTTTTATGTTCCTTCAGGGTTTCTTTCATATGTATTAATACTTTCTTTGATTCTTGCTGGGTTTCTGCCTTTTATGGATCTGCCTTATGGTCTTCTTGATTCAGATTTACCCTTTCAAGCTTAGCGATCATTCTAGGGAAATCCAGTACCTCATGATCCCTAGCTTTGCAACATAGACAACTAGGTCTTCTACCAGGGCATTCCTTAGCTAGATGGCCTGGTTTTCTGCAACTGTAACATAGGATTAATCCTCGCTTTCTTTTAAATGATCCCCAGCCTCTTCTATACTGCGCACTAGAATCGTGATAGCTAACTTGCAGAAAATTCTTTCTAGGATCCTGCATCCATTTGTTAGTCCAGACATTCTTTCTATGCATAGGTATAACATATCTATCATTATACTTATCAGATCTATTCATATCAAACTTTCTTTCATCTATTACTGCCCTAATTTTTAAGCTAGGACAAAATCTATCAAACATACCTAGATCCATGCTCTAGAAACAAAAAATGTCACTTATCTTACTTCTACAGAGAACAAAGCTTCCAGATCTAAGAAATTTTGACTATTCTTACCTTTATTAGAGAACAGAGCTTACAAATCTTACCTCTTTTCTGCAGATCCGACCTCTTTCTTTCAGAGATTTCCACTTTTACTTTTCTTAGAGCACAAAGTGTTTAGATCTCGCTTCTTTTTTTCGGATATGATCTTCCTTTCTTCAGATATGACCTTATTCCTGGCACAAAGCCTCACAGGTCGAGTAAAAAGCTACGCACTAGGGAAACAGATCTACGCACTGAGATTTCTTTTGCACAAAGTTTCTTCTTCCTCGGTTCCCAACAATCACAGTTTCAGGTCCCGAAAACGGAACCATTTGTTGGCATAGGGGCAGACCCAAGGTTCAACACTTCAACATTGCACCAACAAAACCCTAACTACCAGCCCTTTTGGCAACACCTGCAAAGAAGATGAAGTCTCACTCGAGGTAGAGGCAGGGGTGGTGGAAAGACTCAGGTGTCTGCAACCTTAACTGGGACACAGATTTGTGATTCTAACTCTTAGCAAGAACTTTAGCATAGATCATTCAACAGTATTTAACCCTCATGGCACTCCGCAGATGGCACAGAGCATTGCAACATTCACTTAGATCTAGGTTAAGTTAGCACTTAGCAACAACAAAATAGGTTTAGCACTCATCACTTTCATATATGTCATATCTACAGCCATACATCTAAGAAGCACAAAGCAAAGTGGATATATCTAAGTATATCATAGCAAAGCACATAGCATAATCATATCAAATCACAACACATGGAAAGAGACCAAAAAATTAGGTCGAAGCACCGAGCACAACACATAGAGTTACCGTCGTTCACCCCCACCCCGGGGCTACGTCCAGAAAGTCTTCTTCTTCTTTATTAGCTTTGGTCAATCGGGTTACAACACAGAGCTCAAATTTGTACTTCGCATAGGACAAGATATCTGTGCGCACCTCGCTAGATCCTCCTTCCCCTAGTAGATCTAGCACAAATCCTTCTTACAATCCGTGCACTTAGCACTTATAGCACTTGCACTCATCTCTGCAAGTCGGTCACACAATATACACAAAGCCTTTACTAGCACTTGACTTATCTTCTCCTTCCTTCTTACATTGCCTAGCTACTTATTTATACTTTACAAAATAATCCTAAACATGGGTAAACCCATGGGCCGACATCCCATACCGATTACATTATCCCCAAAAACCTAAAAAGGACCCAAGAAAGGGGTCTAGCTTCCACGATCTTCGCTTTGTGTTGCACTCCATCTTTGACAAGCTATCGAAGTCCAAAAACGGTCAAATATGACCAAGTGTTCCTCAAAACTTGGTCAAGGGCCAACATAAATGTACAAAATATGGGCATCACAAGAGACTGTAGAATATATACCCGACTATCAGTTTTGAATTTATTTTGATTTCCCCACCAAGATTTTACTATTTCATGCACAAGTATGCCATATTTTGTGCATTCATCATCCTCAAACTTCATTATAAATGATGCATTGCAAGTATATTTAGGGTTGGGGGTTAATTTTTACATTACTTGAATATCCTCGGGTTAAAAAGAGTCGACAATGGTCTTCTGTTGATTGTAGATGGTTCTCGTGGGGATATCCACATGCTCTAAGGCCCAACTTATCATATCAGTATACGACATTAATTTCGACTGAGATGCAAATCTGTGAAGCTATGACTTAGCCACTTGACTTAGCTTGGTTGAAAATGACTCATCTCCTTCTCTAGCTGAATCATCGGAACAAAGAGAAATTTCCTTCTCTAAAATGTCATAAACCTGCTTCCATTATTTAATGACGTTCATCAGTCGAACGGTAATATCTGAAAGAATGTCTACATTTGGGTTTGACTCCTCAGTAAATGAATCTATCTTCTTTCCTGCTTTACGCCATGCCATAATTTCTAAATGTTGATGTTAACCCTCCCGTGAGAAGTAAAAATATGTAAGTTCAAATGACCGAATGAAAAGGTTCTGGATGTTAATGGCAAAATGCTATGAATTTTGAAATATCTTTATTTAAATAAATGTTTATCACTAAATATCCTCTCATTAATCTATTAACAGTGTAATCATACCAAATCTGTCAAATTTATTACCTGATGGTCACAATATTTTCCCAATATTTTACCCAAGCCGCGTTAAATACACTTTTAATTATCGTAATTAATATAAGGAATTTCGACGGTTTGACATTCAAGAGTTTTGAATGTGGAATAATAGATATCTCTTGAAAGTCGAATTCATGAAGCAATTAGTCAACCCTTAATTATTGGTTTGTTTTAATTTATCACGATTTAAGGTTACTTTAACTTTAAGTGCTTAAAAACTCTAGGGCTATGGAGCTCCGGGGCTTCATGGGTTTGCATTAGTTGTGAATAAAGTTTTCCCGAAGTCTGAATTTGCGGAGTGATTACTTACTGTTAATAACACCTAACTAAACCTGCTTAGCCCATCTTTAGTGATTTATTATAATGAGCATTTGGGCACTTCAACACTTCAGCGCTTTGACACTCCGATGCTCGTTTGAATTTGGTCTTGACTGATCTCCCGAAGGACAATCTCTCAGAGTGATGTGGCAGTATTGACATCACTGTTGATGATGTGTTATAAAAGCGAGTGACACGTGTCACTTGAAATTGTGTGAATGATGTGACTAAGGTGCCCAAAACCGAGTGCCACGTTTCAACACAAGTAAATATTGACATGTGGCAAATGACTCATCAGTTGATTTATTTCAAAGTATTTTTGCAAAAATTCATGTCTCCGGGATTCCAGATCTTCGCGACTTTGGGATTTTTTAGGGAATTTGAACACTTTGATCTTGAACCCCCGAATCTCAAAGTTCCAAAGTGAACTTTGTACTTTTCTTTAGTTTAAACCTTTTGCAATTCTAGAACTCCGAAGTCGTGAGAGTCGTCGATTCAGATGACTATTAATTTTTTAATGGATGATAACTGATGCGTCCTGTCAAGATATAACATAAACATCTTTTATTCTAAAAAAACAATATTCCTAAGTTTTCAAAATTTATTTTGAAAACACCAAAACAAAGGACTTCAAAATTTGATTTTTATTTGAAAATTTCTAGAATGTTCTAACATCGGTTCATCTGGGGATTGTGGCTCCCTATGAGGCATGAAAGAACAATATACCCTTTATTGGGTAAATGGAGTGATTATTAATTTTGTTTATTGATTTAAAATATTTTCTTTCTTTATTTGAAAAGTAATCGTATATAGAAAAGATGAACATAACCATATCTACAGATTTTAGAGCGCATTTGATGATTGGTTTCAAGCCAAGCTAATAAGTGCTTTCTTTTCTTAAAATTGATTCCAGAATTGTTTAGGATAATCAAAGTAATTTTAACAAAAATATCATATTTTTAACTGACTTTGTTCTCTCTTCAATGTTATAAAGATGCAAAGTATGTTTATTTAAGAAACCCCCATTGGTTCATGATATAATTATTATTGAAAAATAACTTGACAACATAGTATATTATATAGATGTGTAAGACAACCTTACAGACATCATAGATATTGCTTCACTGGCAGCAGGCCTGTTCAATACCTCAATGAAGTTATTTATATCTCCCTTAATTGAATTTCCTTTCACCACTTCAAAAACAAGCTTTCATTTAACTGAGATGAGGGACATCAATATATGAATTTCCTTTCACCATATGTCTTTGATTTTATTTCTTTGAAGTGGGGGAAATCAATTTATATGTAAGATACAAGGGATGACATATGTTTATGATCTGAAGAAAAAAAAGGTCTGTCTACAATTTTAAGAATACTCTGAGATTAGTTTTCTTTCAATTCTAAGTATACCTTCGCCTATAGGTAAATTTTGAGAAAAAATATTTATTTCAGGGATAAACCTTGAGCAAAGTCATGGCTGAAATTTGATATTAGAGCTAAATTTACTAGTATTAACCTAGACATACTTTTTCAATTAAACTAAAGAAACATAAAAAATCTTCGCACGACTTGTTTTGAAAATATGCTTCCAAGTTTTTAGTGTTAGGCTAAGTTTGATCATTTCTACAAAGATTAATATTATTGAGAATGAAGAAAGAATATTATTTGTGGAAAGGACTTGAGAGAGAGAGAAATATATCAAAAGTTTGAAATATCTCAATTTGAACAAAAATAATTCACACGGGTTTCTGTGTCCAGACAAGACTCCTGATTTGCTCTGTTTCACAGTGATATTCTAACTGTTTTGATTTTCTTATAATTATTAATTTTTTTTTGTACCGGAGATGATATTATATCTAATCAAAATGATGTTTGAGATCTTTTTTTCACCACTTATCCAATCTTTTCAACAGATGATGAATCTATCTTTAATTCGTGGGAAATATCCCTCATGTCTGTTATAATCAGGCTTTTCATTTTTTACTAAACAATAAGAGATAAGAGGAATAACCTTATTTCCCTATGAAGGTTTTGAAAAAAGAAATGTATTTATTCATTACCTGATTCTAGAGAGTCCGAAGAAGGGAAAATATGAGTGGCGAGCGTGATGAATGTGAATGTGTTGATTGCACGATCTTTACTCTCCGGGAAAAGGTTCGGGAGCAATCAGAAAGGATTCAAGAGCTCCAAAATTTGAATTTTCAACTTCATCAATGGATTCAATCTCATGAACTATGACATCAAGAGGAAATATCAACTATAAAAATAGTTGTGAGTCAAAACACAATTCATTTAAATTCTCATCGCCAACAATTGATATTTTTGCGTAGACGACAATCACCCATGAATATTTCTGCGGTTATCATCTCCTTTTCTTGAAGAATGTTTAATTCCATCATATCGTTAGAGTGTCGAAGAATCTCTATCATTGGCCCTTCAAGAAAAAGTGAAATTTCAACAGTTAGATGATTTTGTGGAAGTAAAGGAAGAAAAACACAAGGAAGTAGTATTTCATATCAATAGTCATTTAAAGTAGTCTTCCATATCTACTTTGTTTTTGGTTTTTTGAAATGTGAAAATTTTGACAAAGCTAAGAAGAGAGATATGCAGTCATTTGTACAAAATATCAAGTTTTGAACACATAATTTCCTAACTTTTGTATTTAAAGACTGTTATTATGTTTTGATGGTCCTATTCTCAGAAACTTTCAACTATTTTTTCAATAGAAGTTTTGTTTTATTAAATATTGAATGAGTTTTATTTTTGAAAAATAAAAGGTGATTTATTTTTTGTATAGAAATAAAAGTATCTAAGATAATTCTCCTTGGTATCCCAAAGTCCACCTGGACCTGTTCAAAGAACACGCTTACTTCTTCATGTCCCTTGATGGTCTTTTTAAAAGGCATGATAGTGCACATTTTGTTGAACCTATCAACTACCACAAACAAATAGTCATGTCCCTTTTGTGTGGTTGGTAAACCTCCCACAAAATCCATGGAAATGAATTCCCAATGTCAAGTGGTTACAATTAAGGGATGGTATAGATATTGCTTCCTGTTACCAGGCTTGCTGATACAAAAAATTACACATCTTCTAATATAATGCGCCATGTCTTCTTGCATTCTGGGCCAGTACACATACCTTTGTAAATTGGAAACTATCTTTTAAACATCAAAATGTCGTGCAACCTTGGAGGTGTGAGCCTCTCTGATAAGATGCAATCGTTAACCTTTAGGCACATAGATCTTGTTGAGCTTGTACAGTAAACCATCATAGAAATGATAGTCGGCCTTTCCATCACCTTATTCTATATTAACTTTTCCATGTATTTGTTGAAACACCTCCTTGAAGTCCTCATATTCTATGTATGCCTCTTTATATGCATCATGGGTAAAAATCTCCATGTGAATCAAAGTTCCCAAATCTGTAATATTGGATGTGGGTGGTCGTGAAGCATGTCTGACAAATTATTTGTGCTACCCTTCTTATACTTCATGACCAAATAAAATTATTGTAAAAAACCCATCCACTTGTAATGCCTGTTTTGTTGTAGTTTACTTTGGGCTTGCAAATACTATAGTGGTTGGTGATCTGTGTGGATGATGATATCCTTTCCCATCAGATATTTCTTCCAATTTTTGACAACTTGTACCAAGGCATATAACTCCTTTTCATAGTTAGGGTAGTTGAGAATATCCCCATGAAATACTTCATAATGATAGCATACGGGCCTTCCTCCTTGCATCAGTACTGCTCCCATGGCATATCCACTTGCATCTGTCTCTACTTCGAAGGGCTTCTGCAAGTTTGGTAGTGCAAGCACTGGTGCTTGAATAATATTTCTTTTTATCTCATCAAAGGCATTCTGTTGATTCTTCCCCAACTGGAAACTCTTACCACTGGATGTTATGGCATGGGGTGGTTCTACTACCACTGAAAATGAAGCTACGAACTTCCACAAGTATTGTGCTTCCCAAACAAAAATCCTAACTTCAATGAGATTTGTAGGAAATATCCATTTCATGATGGCCTCCATATTCATGTGATCTATCTTGATCTCCCCTCCACTGATCATGTACCCAAAATACACCAAAGACTGTTGAGAAAAATCACATTTCTTAAGAATGGCCAACAAATGGTGCTTCTTCAGAGTCTCTAACACCTACATAATATGTGATATGTGCTCCTCCTAGGTAGAACTATAAAACAATATATCATCCAAATAGAAAATAACAAATGAATCTAGATAAGGGAATAAAACATCATTAATTAGTCTCATAAATGTAGCCAGTGCATTGCATAAACCGAATGGCATAACCAACCACTCATGCAAACCTTTCCTTGTCTTGAAGGAGATATTATAGATATCTTCTTCTTTGTCTTGTACATGGTTATCCTGATTTCAAATCCAATTTAGTGAAGTACTTGGCATGCTACAATTGGTCCAACAGATCATCAATCCTTGGCATATGTTTTTGATTCTTTAGCGTAATATTGTTCAATGCCCTGTAATCAATACACATTCTCCAAGTCCCATCCTTCTTGGTAAAAATAATGATGGGTGACCCAGAAGGTGAGGTACTTGGTTGAATCACACCTTGCTCCATGTAATGTACCCAACCACCCACAAGTTTTGTAACTCTACTTAAAAACACACTTCAAAAACTGATTTCAAATTCTGATAACAATTAATTCTAAAATAATCATGAAAGACTCACATGTATTAATCAAGATCCATGCCACAACATAGAATAAATGAACAATGTGCCATGCACAACAATTAACCAACAAGCATGCACGCAAAAAACATCTCAGAGATAATTAAATACACAACATAATATACATTATACAAAAAACATAGAGAGCACTTATGTTTTCAAGCAAATATTCACCAAATGGCTACAGACCAGGGACGTTCCTCCCAACCATAAACATTATTGTTCATTTACTCTCAACAAAAGGTCACCGCTGAGCCAGGGCTATGAATCCATAAGGACATGTCTTAGGCCAAATCTAAAATCACACTAGTTAGCTAACAAGCTCTCGGGTTTTCCAACCACACAAAAATCCTAATTTACATCTCTCTTTACCCTTCATCCTGCACAACCCAAAGAAATGAACCCCTTTCTCTTCCATGCAGTCCCTCAGGCTGTTCCATTTCTCTCCAGGTCTCTAGTGCTATTGGTTAGGAAATATCCTGTTGGAAACTCCAAGGATTCTCAGTCGTGGACAGTTCTTTCCGAACTTCCATCAATCTCATGACACAAATATCCATTCCCTCATAGAATGATTCACTAATTTATTTTAGCCATATAGTAGTGGTTCTCCTCTCCCAACCATTTGTTTCCATGATCAAACCAAGAGCACATGAATTAGCAAGGATGGGGAACCAAAAATGAAAGAGTGAGAAGAGTGTAAGAGTGAATGGAGAATAAGAACCTCCAAAACAAACCACAAGGTATGTTTATATAATTACATGAAATCAAGAACCACATGGCCTCCCCCCCAAGAAGCTCATGTAACCAATTTTCTCAATTAAATCCAATATGGCCAAATAAAATATCATAAAAATACTTAGCCCCTTAATCCCCCTCTCTCATGGAATCATAGCCCCCTATCTCTTGTCCTTGTCTGTCTTGCAACTAGAATTGTATTTTTATTAATGTATATAAACATATTACATTTCCTAGGCACCTCGATCCCTTTTCAACTTTACTGGCTCATCAACCTAATGTCACATTTACATAATACATTCTAGTTCATAGGAATTAAAATCGGGGTTTTACAACCCCCTCCCTTTATTTTGGCATTGTCCTTAGTGCAAAACACCATACCGATGTTCTTACAATTCTAGGAACTCTGGCCTTTAATCCACACAAGAAATCTAGACAATTGCTTATAGACATAGGCACTCTGGCCTAAAATAAAACATGCATACATAGGCATTTCGACCCAAAACATGTATAATGATCTTCATGATTTATATTTCTGGCAGCAGTTCCAACCAGCAAGCTCTCCTTCCCTATCATCCTGCACAACCAAAAGAAACAAACTCGTTTCTTTGCCTTGTAGTCCCTTATGTTGTTCCACTTCTATCCAGGGATCTAGTGCACTCGGCCGAGAATTTTCAGAGTTGCTTCTCCAAGAAATCCAACCGCAACAAGCCCATTGGAATTTCTTCATTCTATGCCTTCATCATTGATCTTTATTTCCTTCTAGTTCTCTTTTCCCCAAGCTTCCAGTTTCCATAGAAAACATCTCATTTGTATTATACACATACAATCATCATGAGATATCATTATAACAATTTTCAATCATAAATGTCAAATATGTTTTATACAGGAAAATAAAATTTTCCAAGTATGAGCTTCCTGCTCATAATTCATTTGGCTCTTGCAGTTGAAGATATCAAAATTTATTATGGCCTACAACAATGCCATACCCAATACCATTATTCCTGTAATTTTCTCAACCTTGAATCAACCAAACTAATGGTTAGCATATCATAACAATTTTTAATTTCTCAAATCTGTTTATATACAGGAAATAAAATTCCCCATGCATGAGGATTTTGCTTATAATGCTTGGCTCTTGTAGAAAAAACAATTGGTCTTATGTATGGGATTACATCTCTGCCACATCCAAGACCATTATCTATACAATTTCCTCAACCTTTCATTCAACCACAAAAATTGTTAGCATAACATAATAATTTGTAACTATTAATTTCTCAAATCTATTTTATACAAAAAAATAAAATTTCCAGGCATGAATTTTCTGCTTATAATGTTTGGCCCTTACATATCAATTTAATTATTGGAAATTTAAAAGGGGATTATTACCTCAATTCCCTTCAACATTTATGCATCAGAAGAAACTAAATGCATACATGCATGGTTTTTATCAACCTACTTAATGATATATTATCAACTAGTATTTGTAGAAGCTTGCAGGCTCCCTCTTCCATCCTTTCGATTACCATTCCTAACACCCTCATGGGTCTTCACATAGATATATGGAAGTCATAAGAAACAACAACAACAACATCCACATATTTAACCATCTATATCATCTTTCTTGAATACATAATCCATAATTAGTCATAATCAATAGCTAGAACGTCAATATTGCATGTATATAACAACAAACTATTCTAAGTCCACAAACATGCCATAAGCATATCCAAGCATGCACATATGCACAAATGCACATCCATATGCACCAAGCATTCATTGTCCACATGCCTACAAATGCATATGCATTTTAACTTGATTGTATGCATCATGCAATCTAGTGCATTTATGTTTCAATTCACTTATTTATTTATTTAGTAGTTGGTTTTCCTTGAATTTCTTCATATCCTTGCTTTCGTGTGTGTTCCCATTCTGCTCATTTGCACTATTGTTTCTTGGTATTAACACTTTTTAGCCAAGTTTCACTTGGCCATTATGCAATCCAACCAATGTGTTCTATTTTCAACAACTTCTCTTAAGCAATACTATCCAAACTTTACCTTTATTAAACATTCCAACACCTTGGAATGAGGTAGCTCACAACATTCCATAATTCTACTACCATATCATTCTTGAATCAAATACTATTACTTCGCGTTGTCCATTAGATTAATTAATTTAACATTTACTTGTGAAACCATACCTTTCACACTTAATACCTTTCCCATTGGAAGTCTATTTTCATATAGTGACACTTTTCAAGTGAAAGAACCTTCATTATTATATCCCTAATTTCTTTGCATTGGTATCCTGCTTCCACTGTGAACTCTGACATCAGAAGTGGATTTATTTATCCGAGTACTTCTAGACAAGTAGCTAAGTCATATCTAACAAATCCTTCCCAGGAAATCCTGTGCTTGGCACGTAGAGATGATTCACACATCACCTCTTAAGTTGCTTGTTCTCTTTCACATCAAGCTTGCAACTATATACACATCTCTATCTTCAAGGATGTGGAGTCTTAATTTTTCTTTATATTCCCATTAATGAAATTATTCACCTGCTGGATTCATGTCCTATGTGAGGATTCTTGTTTCTTTGCTTGCAATTAATTTACACTATGTAGCAGCTGAATAATAATCCTTTTGTTCCATTCTTCTCTAGTTCGTTATCCACTTTTCATTACTCGCATTGTAGCTCTTTATTTCCTCATCCAACTTCCACAAGCTCTGTCATGCTTCCATGAATTTGATATATAATCATAGTCTTGAATTGATATGATTACACCTCTAATTCTATGAAATTTGCAAGCAACCATTTTGTTAGAATTATGCATATTATATAAAATTTTCAATTAATGTTGCAGGTCCTTTTTCTGCTCAATTCACAAAGAATTATATCACAATTCTCAAAATTATAATAATTTAAGGTTATCCTTATCTGAATTATTTTCCCAAAAATTTTTCTCATGCCCCAATCCGATCTCTAAGCTAAAATTTATGGCTTCTTGAAAAAGTCATTTTCACCCTTTTTGTGCATTTTCTCCATTGGTTTACTTTTTTTGAAATGCCAACTTCAGTCAACTGCAGAAGAAAATATGTCAGGAAATAGAAAAACTTTTATATGAGGTATAGATAAAAATAATGACAAGGAATTCATAAAACTCTTATATTTTCAATGTGATGCTCCAGTAAAAAACTACAACAATATGGAAATGAACATTTTGCCCCTTTTCACCCATTTTTCCAGACAATTTTTTTAGCAAAACTTACTCTCTCAATTTCTGCACTTTTGGAAAATTTTTACAAAACCAAATTTGTTTGTATTGATGAGTGTATAAAATGTTGAGTAAATGAAAATTTTCAGTTTTGTGATCTGGGTCACTTTTCCTCCTCCGAAAATCTCAAAAAATCCCCCCAAAAATGGTCGAGAATAGTGGATTTTGCTCTATTTCAGCATCCCCATTCCAATCCCCTTAGGATTTATTCATTTCTTTCATGGGTTATTTTTGTGTCTTCTTTCTAGATTCTCTCCATGAATTTTGGCTTAATTTGGACCTCTACCAATGATCTGGACCCAGATCTTTAAAAACCACTATTTCACAATTTATGACAAATCCAAGCAAAAATAGACAATGACCCTCTATTGAATTTTTTTACATCTCTTCCTTGTGTATATAACCCATAAGTTTTATCCAAACCTGACTTAATTGGCTCCAGTTATGGCCAAAATAAGAAAATGGCTCTAAACTTGTTTTTTTTTTTAGAAACTATGGAATAGTTTTGCCTACAGGGCAATCTACACCGTCGATCTCAAACTTGGGATTAATACTAATCATTGATCTACTTGTCCTATCAATCCACCGATATCGACGACTTAGATTCACTCGGATCCTTTCATCATAGACGAAGTTCTTCTCCATCAGAGTCATTTTCCACTCCAATAAGCATACTTTGATCATGCATACTTCGACGGATCTGATGGCCCTTGAAGTCGGAGATCAACAAATCAGATTACTTCGGAGTCTCTACTTACAAGGAGTTTAATCCCCCCGCCTTCTCCTTTTCTCACTGGGTATTCAGGTGGGACCCATAGCTATCTATGACTGTGATCGCATCTTACTCACACGTCAATCTACGACTCAAATTTCTCCTCGGAGTCCCTTGTCATCGGACTCAGTTAACACATCCTCTCTCTAGGCCTCCCAAAACCCTCCTCCAATGAATTACTAATATTACTTCTCGACTATTCATCAATCTATGATCCAAATTTCTTTTCAGAGTCTCCCCATCGGAGTGCCTCCACCTCGGGCATCTGAGGCTACTCCGACCATTAGACTTCGACGACCCTCCTCTGACGAATGGATGAGATTGCTTCTCTATTATTCACCGATATACAATAAAAATTTCCTCTCAGAGTCTCCCCATTAGAGTGCCTCCACCTCGAGCATCTGAGGCTACTTTGACCATCGGACTTTGACGACCCTCCTTCGATGAACAACTGAGATTACTTCTCAGATATTCGTCGATAGACAATCCAGATCCCTTCTTCGAGTGTCCCAATAGGAGTTCCTCCACCTCGATAATATGAGGCTACTTCGACCATTGGACTCCAATGAACCTCCTCCGAAAAACGATTGAGATTACTTCTTGGCTATTCACCAATCTATGATCGAGATCGCTTCTCGACGTATCTCCATCGAAGTGCCTCCACCTCGGTCATATAAGGCTAATTCGACCATTGGAATCCAATGACCATCCTCCGACAAATGACTGAGATTACTTCTCGACTATTTGTCGATCTACAATCCATACTTCTTCTCGGAGTCTCCTCATTCGAGTGCCTCCACCTTAGGCATTTGAGGCTACTCTGACCATCAGACTTTGATGAACAACTAAGATTAATTCTCATATATTCATTGATCTACAATCCATATCACTTCTTAGTGTGTCCCCATCAGACTGCCTCCACCTCGAGCATCTGAGGCTACTTCGATCATCAGACTCCGATGAACGACTGAGACTACTTCTAGACTATTCACCAATCTATGATCCATCACTTCTTAGAGTCTCACCATCATAGTTCCTCCACCTCCAACATCTAAGGCTACTCCAACCATCGAACTTTGATGACCCCTTCGCATATAATGGTCTATATCACTCTTCTATACACCCCAATAGATCAACGATCCTCGTTGCTTCAGAGCTTCTCCCATCAGAGTCTTGTTGCAACCCAATTTCAGAATACTCCAATGAACTCATCCTCCGACCAATGAATAGGATGATATCACCACACCAAATCAATGGTCAATATCGTCTCAACCCCAAAACGTTGGTTTTTCTCTAGGTTAATAGTTCGATCTCTCGATCTTCAATATGGTGGACCCCACGACATAAAAGTTTAAGCCCAATGTAGGATTTCGTAGCTCTCTTCATTTCCCACAAGTAATGTAAGGTTCCCTTTCATTAATAAACCATTCGGTCAAGTATTTCTTGTGCATGTGGGATAGAGAGATAATGCTCATCACATATCAATGGTGGAAAACCCATGCAGAGGTCAGATCGAGGGTTGTTGAGCGATGGTTTTCTTTCCAGGCATAATTGTCACTTCTGTTGCTCTGATTGTGATGGAGGAAATTGTTGGAAGGTCAAGGAGTGGATAATCAACTTGGATCTGGTTTATATGGGTGAAAGATAGGGTTTAAACAACACCCCCCCCCTCCCTTGATGTTTCTCAAAAGACATTAATTGATTTCACTTCTAGAAATTTTGTCCTGCCATGTAGCAAGCCCTTGAAGGCCCGATGTTGTAAACATTTCTTGGATACCAATTTGCAATGTACCTAGCCACCCACATGCATTGTAACGCTACTTAAAAACGCGCTTCAAAAACTTATTTTGAATTATGATAATAATTAATTCAAAAATAACCATGAAAGACTCACATGCATTAATCAAGATCCATGCTACAACATAAAAGAAACGAAAAACGTACCATGCACAAAAATTAACCAGAAAACATGCACGGAAAAATACATCTCGGAGATAATTAAATACACATGAGAATATACATTATATATAAAACACAAAGAGCACGTATCTTTTCAAGTAAAAATTCATCAACTGGATGCAGGCCAAGGATGTTCCTCCCAACCATAGACACTATTGTTCATTTACTCTCAACAATAGGTCACCCTTGAGCCAGGTATATGAATCCACAAGGATGGGTCCTAGGACAAATCTAAAAACACACCAATTAGCTAACAAGATCTCAGGTTTTCCCAACCACACAATAATCCTAATTTTTTGCTCTCTTTCCCCTTCAGCTTGCACAACCCAAAGAAATGAACCCCTTTCTCTGCCATGTAGTCTCTTAGGATGTTCCATTTCTCTCTAGGGCTCCAATGCTATTGTTTAGGAAATATCCCTACTAGAAACTCCAAGGATTCTTAGTTGTGGATAGTTCTTTCCGCACTGCCATCAATCTCATGCACACAGGTATCCATTCCCTCCTGGAATGATTCAGTAATATATTACTACCATTTAGTAGTGGCTCTCCTCTTCCAACCATTCGTTTCCATGATTAGACCAAGAGCACACAAAATAGCAAGGATGAGGAACCAAAAATGAAAGAGTGAGAAGAGTGTAAGAGAGAATGGAGAAGAATAACCCCCAAAACAACCCACAATGGATGTTTATATAATTACATGAAACCAGGAACCACATGGCCTCCCACAAGAAGCTCATGTAACCACTTTTCTCAATTAAATCCAATATGGACAAATAAAATATCATAAAAAGACTTAGCCCCTTAAGCTCCCTCTATCGTGGAATTATAGCCCCCTATATCTTTTCCTTCTTGCAACCAACAATGTATTTTTAGTAATTGATATAGAAGTATTACATTTCCTAGGAACTTCGACCCCTTTTCAAATTTACCAGCTCACCAACCTAATGTCACAGTTACATAATAAATTCTAGTTCACGGGGATTAAAACTGGGGTGTTACACTCCAACAACTACTCTAACTGCTTCTTCACTTCATTCTCTTCTAGAACAAACTGTCTATAAAACCCAATATTTGACAATGGAGAGTTTGGAAATAACTATATTTCGTGATCCACATCCCTCTTGGGTGGTGGCCCTTTAGGCTCTTGAACACTCCTCTGTATTCCTATAGCAACTCCTCCAACTGATGTTTCTTCTCTTTAGTACACCCTTCTAGGGATGCCTTCACTCTTATTGACTCGTCATCAGACTGATTTTCTCTTAAGAAAAACAAAACATATTTCTTACTAGAGATAATCAAATTCTTGGCTTGGTTGGCACTTACCAATGAGATATTTGACTTTCCTTTATGCGTGTTGATGATGTAGGAATTATCATCCTTGATCAGTCGGTACTGGTTGTCTCTCCTCATGTAGATTGCATTTCTCATATACATGTAAGGGCTTCCAAACACTACTTGTTAGGGTCCTAACCCGCACATAAGTATAACAATATATTCGGATGTAATAAAGGTCAATATTAATAAGGCATTTCAATAAAATAGAATAAGGCGGATGTAAGAAGACCTAATAGAAGCTTCCACTTCTAAAAGGATCTTCCTCTAGATGCTTCCTTTTAGTATAAATATGAGTCGAGGGTATGAGAACCCTAGCTTGGATAATATTGTAATAGAGCATTGCTCCACTGGAGGTTGCCCCCTCGAAGAGGCTTGTGAACATTGCTTTCAGAATCAAAGTGCTATTTATGTTGTTGTTCTTATATCATTTCAGTGCTATTGTGGTGATTGTTCTGGTTATAATGTTGTTATTCTGCCATTTCTAGCATTTTGTTTCTGTTCTGCATACTTTTTATATCTGGTATACTACAAGTGGTATCAGAGCACTTTCCTCGGCAGAAAGTGCGGGTTAAATTTTTATTTCAGGGTAGAGATGTATTTCGACGCCTTTAAGCCACGTAGATCTGTCGTTAGGTGCATAAAACCACGGTTGAGGGATTCATACACGCAGGAAATACAAGTGGTTCTTAAGAGCACATCTATTGGCCACCCTTGTAACCCCTGTTGGTACCCCTTCGAGTGGTAGTGCATCAGACAACACCTGCGTACGAATCGACCTAGATTACCTGAATCCCTCTTTCGATAAATCGATCAGCCACCTGACTGCTATAGTGTCATCGATAACAACACTTGGGAAGATACTCTCTAGTACCTAGGTAGTCGGGTAGTACGGATAAGGGTACAGTCTATCCTCCTTAGTTAGTGCCCTGAGATATTGGGCCGAGTACTACTGTTGGACCCTGCACGTATATCAGAGAGCTATAGCACAGGGCAAACCCTTGTTTGTAGAACCCTTGAATACCTAACCCTTGGGGACATAAACATAAACAAATTAAAACAAACAAGATCTATTGTCGCGCAACTATGTTCAGGTTGCCAAATCACTATGCATTTCTTCCTGGATAAGCATTTGGGCATTAAATCACTGTAGTATTCTTAAGACCGGAGTATAACTCCGCAGGTGTAAAAAAAAAAAAAAAAATTCTGGAAATTGTTTCACCATTATTTGAGACCTACTCCATTGGATTCATCTCTTCTCCCTTATCACATTCATCCATATCATTTTTCGGAAGAAAAAAAATTGACCCCGCCTGCCCTTTTCAGTTCTCCCATCCTCATGGCCCATACATGTAGCCAAGACTTAGAAGCTCGCTTCAACACCTTGCAATCTAGTCTCATCGAGACCCAAAAATAAGTGAAACAACTCAGTGCCATTGTTTTCGCCATCAGTACAACCATGCAGTCCTCAATGGAGGAAATCAAACAAGACCTCACCACCCAGCTTGAATCTGTCTTTTCGGCACTCTGCACCAAATTGCATATCCCTACAGATAACCCTTCCTCTTCCTCACCTCCACATACCGAAGGTGACCATTCCTCTCATTCCCATAACTTTCAGAACCATCACTTTCAACGTGACCTACGCCTTCTGCGGGTGGATATGACCAAATTTGATGGCTCGGATCCCACTGGTTGGGTAACCCAAATGGAACATTATTTCTCTTTATACGGTATTACAGATGACTTGGCCAAACCTGAGTATGGTGTTCTCCATCTAGATCAAGAACATTGGCAATGGTGGCAATGGAGAAAAACTTCTCGTCAAGGGTATATTGCTTGAACACACTTTGTGGCAGAGTTTTATGAATGCTTTGACACTGATACCAACCATTTGGGCCATTTGACAAAGTTGAAACAATTAGGAACAGTGGAAGAATTTATAGCTTCCTTTGAGTGCCTGGATTTTAGAATAGAGGGCATGTCTGATGCCTTTTTCTGAGAGTGTTTTATCAGTGGTCTCAAGGATGAGATTCGGGCCCATGTCCTCATGGCTCGGCCTCA
>ML781755.1:218792-237313 GCA_009831015.1 Picea engelmannii | reverse complement strand
ATTTTATTTCTATTCAACATACTTTTTATATTTGGTATATTACACTACTCCACATACATCAAGGGGTATTACGTCCAATTCCACTTCATCAATAAAATCAACATTTATAGAAAATTTAATCTTACACTGTTTCATTACCTTTATCTATGCATCCTTGTTTACCCAACCCAATGGATAGGGGCTAGGATGATCGTGAAACTCCAATCCAAGCTTGTTGACCATATCTGCTTCTATGAGATTATACTGTGAACCAGAGTCGAATAGAGAATTTATCTTGGTCTTCTTGACATGAATCTTGATGTGGAAGAGCTTGATCATATCCTTCTCTTCTTGGTGATGAAGGATACTTAGATTCACCTCCTTCTACACAAATTCACAAACATTATTTTCATCCACATCCAAGCTAAATTCAACCCGATTTCTTGAATTTGTGGTTAAAAGGTTCTTTTTCTTTTTGTCCTTATTACGGTTCTTCGGGTTAAACTCTGGATGCAGTTTCCAAAAATTTTCCTCAGTGTGGCCATCAATGTTGCAATGATTGCAATGGTTACTAGTATCTTTGCACTGATGTGTAGTTGTTGTTGTCTTCTTATATTCTCCCCCTTTCCACTTCTTCTTCCCCTCCTTGGAAGCTTCTTGGTGCTCTTTCTTCTTCGAACCACTTGGTTGCCCCTTCTTTTGTCCTATGTTTTCCAGGTACTATGCCTGTATAAACGACTCATCCACTATCCTTGGCTTGAAGAGAATCACCTGATTTCATAGATGATTGTGTAAACCCCCTAGATACTTGAGGAGTACATTTGGTTTCTTGGGAGAAACACCCAACATGATGGCCATTTTTCTGAACTCAGTGGTGTACTCCTGTACACTCTATCCCTACCTATTCCTGAAGTAGTGCCACTGGATTCATTGGTCCTCTACATAAGCAATAAGGTAGAATTGGGACTCGATGAGGGTTTTGAATTCATGACCCTTAGTTACTAGTGGATCACTCTCCAACCTAAGTGTTTCTGTATGGATTTCCCACTAGGTTAAAGCATGGCCCTCTAACTTCAATCTAACAAATGAAATATTCTTCTCTTCATCTATATGGTGAATGCTAAAATAAACTTCTAGTTGTTGCAACTAATGATTTAGTTTTAATGCATTGATCTCACCTTGGTATGGCTTTATGTTCACTTTTGCTTCCATCTTGAATAGGGACTATGAAGGGTTCATGGAACTCGAACTTGATTGTTATTTCTTGAATTCTTTCGACGACTCCCTTCCCGAGTCTTCACGATCTCTTGATTTCCCCTTTGATCTCATATCTGAGTTAGATCCTCCATCATCTTCGAGCGGTCCAAGATTTCTTGCTAGAGCCACCATGAGGAGATTCATATTGTGACTAATGTCGGCGACTTTCACTTCTAACCTCTCAAATATATCTTCTACCAGATCTCGAGGGTTATTATGAACAGACTCGTCCACCATGGCTAGGGTTTATGCGACTTTTCTTTAAGATGATTCTTGGATCTTGCAACTTCCCACAAATACCCAAAAGTAAAACCTGCTCTGATACCAATATGACTTGTAAACTTCTGTGGATATTCCACTGGAATAGTTCGTCACAAAATATCTAATAAAATACTAAAATATTTACTATTAAGGTTAATTTTCCTTTAGATTTCCAGAATATTTAGTTATTGATTTTCTGCTTATGCATGAAATAGATAAAATGAAGAAAACAAAGAATAGTAAAATACATTCACATCATCCACAAATAAACACAAGATATGACTTGGGAAACCAAATACTAGATAAAAACTAGATAGAAGGTGAGGCTACTCTGCTCTCTTTTCTATGGTATATAAATCATGCAAGTATAAAGAAAGAGACACTCTCTGAGAATTTTCCTTTGACATGTGGCTTGTATGGCTGCAACAAAACCTCTCCTCCTTTGTTATGCTCACATAATACCAGTCTCAGATGTTTTTCTCAGCCATGGAACAAGATACAATGCAAAAGAGAGAAACCCCTTCTCCTCTTAGTGACCCGACATTTAACATAGCCCGATAACCATCTAGGAGTAGGTTTTTTAACTTCCTCAACCCTCAATTGTTATAAGGTTTTGGAACTTCTAAAATCTTCTTGAAATTATATACATGGATAGCCCCATATGCATGAGTAATGGGGGTCGACGTGTCATCCTCTTATACCATGGTGGTCAACATGATAGGTCAACTTGCGAGAGGCATAACTTTTGCATACAAACTTCGATTGACACATGGTCTACACCGTTGGAAGAGTGTAGAACATATTCAAGGGGGGGTGCACAAGTTCTAGACACCAGAACCCCCAAAAATGTCATTTAATGTCTCAAAATGGCTCTTAAAGGTTCTAGACCTCAATTTTCCAAAGAGGGACCTGCCACTGAAATGACTGCGCAAGCTTATTCCTCCAAAATTTTCCACTCGGAAAGCATCGATATAGATGACAAATAATATAATGATCCAATCTGGATCATAACAATAACTGCATATAACAATTGACAATGCCTTGTAACCAATATTTAGTCCTGTGAGAAAAGAGCATCAACTAGCATTAGTTTTTTTTCCCAACCCAACACAATAACCACAATGCCACTCCATGTTTTTCACAACAACAAAATGTCTTACCACACAACAAAAGAAAATGCAGCCAGGAGTGCCACAAAAGCACCAACACCCTCACCATAAATCAATAGTCCCATTGCTAGTGGTCATCTCAAAGTGTAGAAGGATGAATGCAAATGATAAGAGGACACATAGTTACATCCAACTTAAAAAGATCCAACATCATTTCCATGCAAGAACAAACCCACTACTAGCAATATTTCCAGAAACCACAAGAGCAAACACAAGCAACAACTAACACAACACCAAGTAGAGGGACAACAACAGTGACAGGGGGACAACAAATGCAAGAGAGCATACAAAAAATTACAATTAGGAGGGTGACAAGTAGAGAAACAATAACTAGATAGAATCATCCACCAATAGAGGTTAATTCTTCTTCCAAACCCGAGAAGCAACCATCATCTCATTCCATGCTTTTGACAACAACAAAAAAACTCAACACATAAGGAAAACGAATGTAACCTAACATTATTTTCACATATGAACAACATCATAGTGAGAAAACATTTGAGATACCACAAGAGAAAATCTAAGGAAAAGATCCCACACAAAACATATGTGAAAAGGGGAAAAAAATTGATAGGGAAACACCAAACAACTTTGTCAATTTATGCAAACAAGGTAGGTAATCAATAATACAACACATAAGTACCCACATACCATTCCAAAGAGTAGAACCAACAACCTAGTAAACCATCACCATCACCACCAACACCCTCACCCTCCTGATCGCAAGATCCCACACAACATTGACTAGAGAGACAACATCGACAACCAACAATGATGATACATAATGAAAAACCACCCAGAGGCATTTGCCAACTATTCCAAAGAGAAAAAAAACTAATTTTTGTCAACTGCCAAACAACCAACAACACCCTCATCCTCTCACACAATGATGAGCAAAGGGACAACACTGACAAGTAGGGAAATAGCCACACAGGAGCATACACCAATAGATCATGCAAACAATAATGCACTAAACCTCTTTACTCTAACAATACCCTCACATTCGCACATAATGTCGAGCATAGGGACAACACTAATGAGCAATGACAAGAACAAGAAGAATACAAGGATCCACAAGAAGCATCCAACACTGCCATTGCCCTCCCACACAAAATCGAGCAGAGGGCAATAGCCACACAAAATTATTTCCACCCCTACATGCATGCAATAGTCCATTCAACCCTCGACTCCAACAACATCCTCACACTCCCACACAATATACAGGGACAACACCCATGAGAAACAACAATGCACAATCCCAAAAAGCATCCAAAAACACTCTCATCTTCATCGACGAGGAGAGCAATAGCCATGCAGAAGCATCTATGAACTATGCATGCACACAACAACCCATTGAACCCTCGACTCAACACCAACCTCACACTTCCACGCAACATTGACCAACACCAATGAACAAGGACAATGATGACAATGCCAAAAGAACCCCCACACAATGCAGAGGAAACACCAATGCACATAGACAAAACTCTTCCAGACCAAGCAAGAGTAGAGCACAATCTGCAATTCATAGTAGAATCATGTTCATGAAAGTTCAAATTGTTGGAGATTTGAGAGAAGAGGATGTGTCTCCATTAAATGGGGAGAATTCAATGAAAGAGCCTCAAGGAAGGCGGGGCATTAAAATCCCACTACCCTTTAGTCCCTCCATGTTTCACTTGTAGAATTTCTTGTTTTTTTGTCCATGGTAAGAGTTTGAATGGTTGGGAGGTAGGTTTTTCACTCTCCCCCTCACATTCAATCCTAGTTGTGACCTTTGACTTGTTCTGATGAGACTAAAAGGATAGATGCCCTTCAGTATATTCTAATGCAATATTACAAATCTGTTGCAATATTACCAATTTTGGCCAGTAAAGTTTATTGCAGTTTGTTGAGCCCAAGCCTAAACGAGCGATAAGCCCTATATTTAGTAGAAATCAGTGTCAATGATAGTTATGAGGAAGTAAACGACGGATGCGTCTTCACGTTAGTAGAAAATCAGAGTCGATGATAGTTACGAGAAAGTAACCCACGAATGTGATTGTACTTCGGTTCTCCATCTTCTCTTTGAATTTCAAGCGATTCAATTATATTTGAGTTTTTTAATATGGCCGATGAATGTACTGTAAACGATAGTTATGAGGAAGTAACCCATGAATGTAGTACTTTTCTCTTCGAATTGCAAGCAATAGAATTATGGCAAGTAAATGTGTTCTTAAAAAAATTTAGAGTATGGACAGAGAATCATACCACTTAAGGTACCTGTGTGGATTTTAGATGCAACAGGGCAGATTTGAAGAGAAAAAGAGAAATCATACAGCTTGAGCGATGTGTGTGGATTTTAGTTGTAACAGTACATATTTTAATAGAAAGTAAGAAAAATCATATAACTTGAGCAACCTGTGTAGATTTAGTTGCATCAGGACAAATTTTGAGAAAAAAAAATCATACAACTTGTTCGACCGGTGTGAATTTTAGTTGTAAGAGTACAGATTTTAATGTTTTGCGAGGTGTATGGCAATTGTGACGTGGAGTCTACACAGAGTAATATGGCCGGATTCCAAAGGGTACGCTATATTTCCATATCTATACAATATGTAATGCATTTGTTGTCAAGAAATTTGATTGTCAAATTGTTTGTTAAGGTACATTTTGATCATTAAATATGATAACAAATTCATATCTGAGCGTCCAGACATTTTGATTTAAATGTATAAAAAAGGAGTAAGTTAATTTAGGAGAGGAGAATTCAGCTTTTCACTAAAAAAAAATGAATTAGGCCAAATTTTCAAGGGATAAGTTGAGTTTCTGAATTTTATCTTAAAAATTATGTCTCATTTTAAACCAATCTAGTTTACTTCAGAAATATAAGACTTTATAAGACTTATAAATTGATCAGAAATTTAAAAGCTTATAACCAAAAAAATATAACTCTGTAGAAAAATTGCTCTAGAAGTAATCCACTCTTAATAAAAAAAAAAAATCATAATCATAGTTATTTTTCTATTAGTCCTAAAATTTGATAACCAAGTTGTTTGTCTTTTCACAATGAAATATGATTTTATATATACCAGTAAACGTCGTCACGTTCTGGTGAATTGATTTTCAAATTCCAACCCTACCACGCATCTCCAGGTCCAGCCATGAATGATATTTATCCTGACATGGCACTAGGTTAGGGTTTACCTGCAATAACAAAATAACAAAAGCTCTCATAAATCCTTAGAAAAAAAACTTTCATGAAGCAATAGTCCGTGTACTCAAAGCCTGTACCTCTGTGAATGAGGTTTATATAGCAATTATGACATGAAAGAAAAATGTTACTAAAGTGTGAAAATGCAGAGCCCTCGGCCTCTCTACAAATTTAGAAAATCAAGGACGCGCACTCACAGCCGTGCTTTCAAAACCCATATCCCTTCTGCTATACACAGACTGCAAGGGACGCAAAGGCCTTCACGGATCTAAAACCAGACTGCCAGCCTTGGTGGACGGAGGCATCTTCTTCACATCTCGACAAGACCCCATCGTGTACAACCCCTTTGAATTCTAAACAGGTAACTTTCCAATATTTGAATTCTTGTCACAACATACGCTCACCACCCCCCATGAACCCTCACACCTCCTCGCCCTCAGATTTAGTATATATAGGGGTCCTCACGACTTGCAGATTGTGAAGTGCTCCTTAGAGCTTCTGTTTGTTGTTATCATAGAATTTCTATTGCCAGTCTTAGAATTTCTATGCCTGTGTGATATAGGGCTGGCTACAGAGGGATCAAATATATGGGCATCTTTTAAACGCCGTAGCTTGACACAGAGCCATAGTTCAGTATACTGTATAAGGCACTGTGCCAAGCTGCGGCATCTAAAGAATGTCCATGCAGAAAGTAAGAACAGGCAAGCTTGAATCATAGTTTCATGATATAATCTTCTTCTTGTGTTTTTTTAATCCAATATGATATTTGAGGTAACCATTTTTTTTTCCTATTATGGAAGCATGTTACCGACCTTGATAGATTAAATGTTTTTTATTTCCGAATATGGCTTTTGAGCTGCTCGAAACTAACAGTTTTTTTTCTAATAATGAAAGTATATGTGTTATATTGATTGGCGAACCTTACTCACCATACAGATTGGACTCACCATACAGATTGGTCATAAATGTATGTGGTTGTGAAACAAGTTCAGTTCCACCCATATTAGTGGCAAGTCTGTTTGGTGCCATCTTGATCAATTAGTTGGAAGAGTTCGATCTTGTGAGCTGACATCTGCAAGAGAACTGAAGTGATTGTTGGCTGGCTCTCTCAACATGTTTGTTGTTGACTCTTTGTTATTTACTTTTAATGGCACTTAAGTATGAGTGTCTATGGTTGGTTCTTAATTGTAATGATAATTTTAATATGATTTTGTTATTTAAGTTTATTGGCTTATAACAATAATCTCTTTTTATAGTTAAAAATAATAGAGAAAGACAGAATTGTATACCCAACTTCATGGTATTCTTAAGAATTGATAGTTTCATGGTATTCTTAAGCAGCAGCTTTTTTTTTTTAATACAGTACCTGAAATTAACAGTTTTTTTTCAAATTATATGCCAGCATGCATGCTATCTTGATTTGCTAACCTTACCTGTCAGACAGATTTGTTATAAATGTATGTTATTTGTTATAAATTTATGTTGTTATAAATGCGTGCTTGGAGAACAGTAAGGTAATGTGTTTCTTATTTGAAATCTTCTTGCAAAACTGTAAAAAGTTTGTCTTGTGCCATCTTAATCAAGTGTAGTTAGAGGAGTTCGATCTTGTATTAGTTGACACCTACAGGAGAGGCGATTGTTGGCTGGAGTGTTAGCTGGATCGATCAATGTTTGTTGTTGGTTCTTTGTTATTACTTTTTATTGGAAATTGTTGTTGGTACTTTGTTATTAGTTTTTATTGGTTCTTTGTTATAAATGTTTATGGTTGGTTCTTAATTGTAGTGACCATCTGAATACATTCGTTTATTGAGTTTGTTGGCTTATAACAATAACATCTTCTCAGTTAAAAATCCAACTGTTACAATGTGTGTTCTGCACAATATTCAGAGTTTATGTGAACTTTGCAGCACTTCATCAATCTTTTAATTAGCTTTCATTATCCAACTGTTACAATGTGTGTCATCGCCAGAAATCATATCAAAATTCATTTTTCTTGATGCAATCCAGTGGTTTTGAATTAAGAAAGAATTGATAAACTTAATTAACAGAAAACATTTTTAATATCCTTTTAATGTTTTTTTAGTTCCAATTGATGATGATAATTCAATTTCTTGGATTTGCTTTAGGATATATATATACTTCCGTAGACTTTATCAATAAAATAGCTGGATCAAGAAAATTTCATACACCAATTTAATATTTGATTTGGCCGTGACCTTAAAAATAGATTATATATATATGAATTTGTATATCATGTAAAGACCAGAAATGAATCCAACAGCTGTTTTAGAGCTCTCTTATCTGATCTATGATGATTTCAATTATTTTCACAGGAGGTATGTGTTATAAGTGATTGAGTGATCTCAAGTGAAAAGATCTCTTCATCCATGAAAATGGACTGCAGGATTTACAAGGGGTCATCAGTGCTCACTTTGATTATACCATTGGCTAAAAGATACTCATGGATGGGATGCATTATTGTGAGCGAAGGCCTACTGAATTTATGTATTGGCTGGTAGCGAAGGCCTACTGGATTTATGTATTGGCTGGTGGCAGAAATGACTTTGAGGAGGATGATCTTAAGTCTGACAGTGATGATCGTCATCTCCAGCTCTTGGGATTCGCCATTTGGCGTAGTTATATGTTGTCAGTGATGATCGTCATCTCTTCTCTTGGGATTCGCCATTTGGCGTAGTTATATTTTGCTGTTCTACCTATTTTCGGTTTTGTACTTTGGAATAGACAAGATGAATGATTGTTATTTTGGTTTGTTCTCAAACTTCTTTGTTAATCCAGTTGTTTTATATATACAGAGACATCTACATTGTGTTTCTTGCTAACTTATCCTTCTCTCTTGGACATTGTGCTTCTTACTAATTTACCATTCTCCACATAAACAGTTCATAAACAAAACTTGTGCTTCTTACTGATTTACCATTCACCACATAAACAAAAACTTGAACATGAAATAAGAAAGAACTGGAAGTTGGAACACAATAAAAAGCACAGTGTTTATTGCTTCAATATGATACTTCTAATTTCAGTAAATGTGACAAGACCTTTTTATTTCTAATTTCAGTAAATGTGACAAGACCTTTTCTAACACTAAAGGAAGAGTGTTTATTGTAAAGGTGACATGACCTTTTCTAACACTAAAAGAAGACTGTTTATTGCTTCAATATGATATTTCTAATTTCAGTAAATGTGACAAGACCTATTTCTACTCTAGTTGAGATATGGTATTTCTAATTTTAGTAAATGTGACAAGGCCCTTTTCAAGCACTAAGTTTAGATATGGTATTTCTGATTTTAGTAAACGTGACGAGGGCTTTTTCAAACAATAACTTTAAATATGATATTTCTAATTTTAAGAAAGGTGTCCCTGCCTTTTTCAAGTACTACAAAAGAGTAATTAAAATTCTTTCCTTCAAATAAAGAAGCTACATTTTTTACCCCTTTTAGAAGAGCAATAAGTTTATTTGGATTATTCATGACTATGTAAGTGATATTCATCATTATAAATGTTAAAGGTAGTAATTTAATGAATACCTTTTGTTTTGAATTAGTATTGGAATTTCAAATTAATTATACTTTAAAAAATTCATGCTTTAATTTATTTATTTTTATTAACATTCTAACAAAAATTTCAAACTAATTATATTTTTAAAAAATCCATATTTTAAATGATCTTTTTTATTAACATTTTAACAAATTCAAATGAATGTAAGTAATTTTAAGGTTTTATAATGAACCCTAATCATCATCAACATTATATATATAAAAAGTATTTATTATTATTATTATTATTATAAATTCAAATTTAATTAAAATAAAATATACTTTTTCAGGTCAACCTAGTTACCTAATTTACTTAAAAGAAAGGTTTACAAATTACATCTTATACATTCAAAATAAAAAAAAATGAACTCATAAAAACCCATTGCTCTTTTATATTATATATATATATATTAATTCAAATTATTTTAATTAAATAAAAAACAAAATTAATGTAAAAAAATAACTCTTATGCAAATAAGAGTTAACAAATAAAAATTGTTTACATCACTTCACCTACTCACTTCATCAAACTTAAAATTTCTTTATACAACATAAACCTAATTCTCATAATTCTTTCATATATTAAGTTGTTATCTACAATGTATAAAATACATAATCATTTTTACAAGGTCTTCATATCAACTCATGTATATAATCTACATGATTCTTCCAATTTTCTCTACATCTATGTATATTAATAATGCTTAATGCAACATCTAAAGAGTTAAATACAATAACAAAAATCTATTAAAAATCTACATTTAAAGAGTTATCAGATTAATGTGTGATAGTTGATGATATAGAAGGGTGTGGTTGTTATTATATTGGTCATTCTAGAGTTTTAAGAGATTCTCTTCAATTAATTGACTCATATTTTGGTGGATGACTCAGATATTCTTTCAATAGGTTATTAGTGTGCTAAGATATTGTGTCTATCTTAAGGAAAAGCTTGATATATTTATATGTGTACAATTGTTGAAGAAACAACTCAACATAGTTTTGGTGTGTGCAAACAATGTCTACTCTCTCAATGTTTGTTAACACGGTATCATAGCTATATTGGACTTGACTATTTCACAAGAGGGCCTAGAGAAGTGGAAACCTATGAAAGTGCATTTGTTGTAGGAGTAGATGTGTAGGTAGTGTAAGAGAGTAGATAAATTTAGGGGTGAAAGTGCATTTGTTGTAGGAGTAGATGTGTAGGTAGTGTAAGAGAGTAGATAAATTTAGGGGTGATTGATATGGTGAGTATGTGGTAATCTGTTTAACAATTGTTTATTGATGGTGTTGTGGGAGTATTGTCCATCACATTGATCTAATGACCATGACCAAACGAAAATGATTTGATTTTTGCATATGGTTATTTGAGATTGTATAGGATGTTTAGAGCCCACTGCAAATTTGTTGGTGTGTAGTATGAGAATTGTGAGAGTCCTACTATTATTTTTATTTATTGTGTAGTCAACTACTTTATTACTGGTGCATGTCAAGATAGTTCGATGTCATAGATTCTCTTCAATTAGTTGGCTCCTATTTTGGTGCATGACTGAGATATTCTTTCAATAGGTTATTAGTGTGCTAAGATATCGTGTCTATCTTAAGGAAAATCTTAAAGAAAAGCTTGATATATTTTTATGTGTACAATGGGGTTGAAGAAATAACTCAACATAGTTTTGGTATGTGCAAACAATGTCTACTCTCTCAATGTTTGTTAACATGGTATCATAGCTATATTGGGCTTGACTCTTTCACAGGAGGGCCCAAGGAAGTGGAGTCCTATGAAAGTGCATTCGTTGTAGGAGTAGATATGTAGGTAGGAGAGTATACTATTTTTTGGGGTGATTGATATGGTGAGTATGTGGTAATTTGTTTAGCAATTTTTTTATTGATGGTGTTGTGTGTTAAGTTTTTACTGTTGTTATTAGTTTAATACCAAATTACTTGAGAATTGTTGGCCCTTGACCAAGTTTTGAGGATCCTTGGTCATGTTTGACCTATTTTGGGACTTTGATAGGCTGTCGAAGGCGGAGCACAAGTCAAAGAGGAGATCACGGGATCTCAACCCCTTGTTTAGGGATTTTTGGGTTTTGGGCTTATGTAACGGGTATGGGGATTTTGGCCCATGGGTTTACCCATGTTTAGGCCCACTTTGTAATGTATAAATAGACGTCTAGGCGATGTAATAAGGGTGTGTGAAGGATGATATAGACATCTGTGTGATGATATGCTAAGTGAAAGTGGTAGTTGTACATGCTTTGTGCATACTGTGAGAAGCTTGGAAGGCTAAGTGAAAGTGACTGTAAGAAACTGTGTAAAGGCTTTGTGCTGTGATCTAGCACGGGGAAGGAGGATCTAGCGGAGTGCGTGCAGATCTCCTGTCCTATGCGGAGTAGGATCTCATGGCTCTATGCATGTAGAAGATTGACAAAAGATAATAAAAGAGAAGAAGAGTTGGTGGACGTAGCACCAGGATGGGGGTGAACCATGTATATCCTGTGTTGCTATGCTTTGTGCGATGTATTGATGTGTTTACTTTCTTAGTGCTTTGGCATAGATGAATGATAGATGGATCTATTGATGATGTGTGCTTAATAATATGAATGAATGCTAGATCTAATCTATGTGAATGTGCTTAGTACTTGAATATACTATATCTGGGTGAATATTGTGTTGATCTCTTGTTAGGATTTATCTGCGTTGTGAATTAAGGTTGAATACTAATGATCTATAACTGCTAAGTGCTCTGTTAAAGTGTTACAATCACATATCTGTGTCCCAGCTAAGGTTGTAGACACTGGAGTCCTGCAACCACCCCTGCCTCTACCTCGGGTGAGACTGCATCTGCTTCGCAGGTGTTGCTAAAAGGGTCGGTAGTTAGGGTTTTGTTGGTGCGCTATTGAAGCGTTGAACTTTGGGTCTGCCCCTGTGCCAACAAATGGTTCTGTTGCCGGGACCTGAAACTGTGATTGCTGGGAACTGAAGAAAAGAGAAAGCTCTGTGTGTAGATCTGTTTCCCTAGTGCGCAATATTCTACTTGACTTGTGAAGCTCTATGCTAAGAAGAGAAGTCGGATCTGAAGAAAATAGGTAATATCTTAACGCTTTGTGCTCTGATAGAGGTAAGAATAATGACTCTTTTTTTCTTAAGATTTGAAAGCTTTGTGCTCTAAGAAAAGAAAGATAAGTGGAAATTTTTGTTTCGACAGTATGAATCTAGGTATATTTGATAAATTTTGTCCTAGCTTGAAAACTAGGGCACAGTTAGAAGAAAGTAGATTTGATATGAGTAGATCTGATAGAAATAATGAGAGACATGTTATTCCTATGCATAGAAATAATGTTTGGACTAACAAATGGATGCAGGATCTTGGAAACAATTTTTTGCAGGTTAGTCACTGTGATCCTAGTGCACAGTACAGGAAAGGTTGGGGATCACTTAAGAGAAAGAGAGGATTAATTCTTTGTTACAGTTGCAGAAGACTAGGACATATTGCTAAGGAATGCCCTGATAGAAGACCTAGTTGTCTTTGCTATAAAGCTATGGACCATGAAGTTTTGGATTGCCCTAGAATGATTGCTAAGGTTGAAAGGATGAATATGAGATCAGAAAACCTTGAGGAAGATCAAGAAACTAAGACCACAAGCATATCAAGAAAATAACATTTAAGCAAGGAGATCTAGTATTGGTATACGATAGCAAGTTCATGAAGCATCCAGGGAAGTTCATAACACATTGGATGGGGCTGTATGAGGTTGTATACACCACGGAAGGAGGAGTTGTGCAATTGAAAACTTTGAATGGATAATGGAAGACAAGATTGGTGAATGGGAGTCGGTTGAAATTGTACTATGACAACCAACTGCCTCGCATCTCTCGGTAAAACAGGAGGAGAAGGGTCTAGGTACCATGTGCAATTGAAACTAGGTAATAGACACAAAAAAGATAGTCTGCACACAGTGGGGAGGAACAGAGAAGAAAACACAAATTGTGTTGCATAGTCTGCAGTTGAAGAAAAGAAGAAGGTTCAGATCAGAGTGCCCCGGGACGAGTCACGAGTGCGTGTTGGGGGCATGTTGGCCCTTGGTTATGGAAGTAAGCGAAGATTACAGAAGAGAAGACGAAATGCAAACTGCATGGAAGACACAGTGACTGATACTGGGTCGAAGTGAGCAAAAGAGAAGAAAATATGGAGCAAAGTAAGAGAAAGCAAGTCGTTGGATGAGGAAACTGAGGAAGATAGATCAAAAAGGAATATGGATCATGGACAACTCAGCAAGTGGAAAAATCCACTGGTAGATGCTTTGGAAAACCTCATGGGAAGGAAGGAAAGACAGGCTGTCGAAGCCCTGAAAACGAGGGTCAAGTTGACCTAGGGTTTTAGACACTTAGGGTTTTGGTATCTAGGGTTTTAGACACCTAGGTTTCGACCTAACATTGTCAGTGAGCTATTGTAATGTATAAATAAAGGTAAAGAGGACTTGGGATGGGGTGGTCATCGTTATTTGATTATGTAATAAGGAGTGAGTGTCGTTATTGTGGAGAGAAGAGTATTGTGTGGTGAGAGAAGTCTGTGTTGTAAGATCTTCAGCTGGGTGTGAAGATCAAACCTGCAGCTTGGTGCGCAGGGAAGGGAGATAGAGTAAAGAGAGAAGGAGAGAGATCTGCAAGCTAAGAGCACAGATAGAACTGTAATCTTTCACCTAATATATCATAAAGCATAGTTATGTGGATGTAACCCTAGGGAGAGGGTGAACCACGCATATCCTATGGTTGTGTATGGTTGATGCTATGTTCTTTACATTATTATTCTGATGATGCATTAGTATGTTAGATCTGATCTACAACTGTGTGAAGTAGGTTTATGTTTGGGAAGAATAGTATGATCTCCTTGTGTGATTTCCTTGATTCCACTTGCATTTCCTTTGGTTGTAGACACCTATGTTTTGCAACCCCCTATTGCTACTTCGGGTGAGACTGCATCTACTTCACAGGTGTTGCCGAAAGGGCCAGTAGTTAGGGCTTGTTGGTGTGCTATTAGAACTGAACCTTGGGTCTTCCCTTGTTCCAACAAATGGTTCCATTGTTGGGATTCTTTATGGAATAAGCCCAGAAAGAATCAGAGAATGTATTACTACGAATGAAAGAAACCCTGAATGGTCATAGAAATGTCAACTTATCAGAGATCATCAAAGAAAAAGAGTGCATAGAAACAAGAATAAGAGACTTCAACATTGACTGTGTTCTGGATGAGGAAACACATGTGAATATCATGACAGAAAGAACCTGGGAAAATTTAGGAAATCCTGCTATGATTCCTTCATTGGGAGGAATAGGATTATTTAGAGGAAAATTGATAACCCTATGTGGAAGACTCACCCAAATATCTATGAGTGCTCATGTAATTTCGACAGAGGAAGATTTTGAGGTTGTTAAATTTATTGAGAACATCACCCCATTTACTATGTTACTAGGAAAAACCTGGATTGAGAAGGATCAGGCCAGAAGAAAAGAAGAGGAAGTCTTAGAACAAAAGAAGCAAGAATTAAAATATTTCATGACTCGGAGGATAGTGCACTTGATTGAAGAATAGGAGAACAGATCGAAGTTGTTTAGAACCAGAAACTTGGATGTCGAAGTTGAAATAACACAAGAAGACTCACAAAAGAGTGGAGCACCTACCTCAGGCAGAGAAGGAGTATTTCCCTTGAATCCTATGAAAGAATCTCAACAGCAAGAAGTTACTATGCCAAAAGGAGATAAGAACCAGAATGGAAAGAGGAATACTGAGACAAAGATCATAGGGAAGAAGGCTAGAAAACTCAGTAAGAAGAAAGCAAGGATCGAAAAGCTGCAGAAGGTTCCAGAGGGGACTTCGCAGAAGGAAGGCTTGCAAAACTAGAACTTTGTCGGGATATCAGAACAACACAACATGGCACTTCACCATGGCGAAGAGATATGACTGTTGGAAGCATTATAACTGTTATATCGATGCCCTGAATGGTTAGAAAAACAATTATGACTAGAAATCTCGTCATCAGACCATTGGGACCGCGCCACAACGGACATAACTGCATTGATGAAGGATTCTCGACCGTTGGAGAGATCCGTTACCTCGTTGTCTACTTAGTCCGTCAACTGTTGCACCAAGAACACTTTTGCGAATTGTATCCGCACCAATGAGAGAAATCATTGCTACCATGTTGTGTTTACTGAGATTTCACCACTTGTTCTATTGCATTGAGCATTCATTCATCGACCTGAGTTATCCTATCGATAGATTTTATGACGGACGAACTCAGCGCAGCTCAAAAGTGTGTAGAATAAGTCTTAATCAATCTAATGGACAAAAAAGTAATGTCTGTAGGGATTCAAGCTTCATCGACGAGAGGAGTGCAAGCCTCCCAATCGACTGCTCGTGGATCTGGACCATCCCGAGATGTAGTCGAGAAAAGAACCAAGCATCAAGATGACTTGGCAAATGAAAATTTAATCCCGACTATCCTGCCTGACTACATCTTGCCTTTGGCTGGTGCGGTGAGTCATGACAGTGTCCCCAGAGACTTTGATTACACCCTAGTCACTGCATAACTTCCTAAGGGGATACGTGTAGTTAGAACACAATAGGATAAGATTGCGACATTAAAATTTAGTGACTTCAACCTAGGGGACCGAAAGAACCACAGTATGCTCTCCCCTCACAGGTACTTGACTAGGACAAAGCGGAAAAACTCGAGGATAATCCCCAACCATGAACTATGAACCTTGCGCAATCCACCATCTTGAATGTGATGAAGATTCCACATTTTAGAAGGCACCAAGAGGTTAACGTGTGTGTTAAGCTCCTGCTATTGTGCTACCATGGATACTATCTATGGCTAGACAAATGCATCATAGTTGATTCAACGTTGATCCATAGGATCACCGTATTGAGCATGCAGGGACCAGACCCACAATACTTCTACCCAGGGAAGGTTGCAGATCGCGCCCTGAAACAGAGGATTAGGGATACCTATGGTGATGTAGAAAAGGGGGCGTGAGGCTACAAGGTAGCTTCCATCCAGAATGGCGCAGTGCACTTGGCCTACCAACTAATCGCAGGAAAGCTAGTGAGAAAGAACAGACCTATGCAGGTCACGGGGTTCGTTGTTGACCTTGCCGAAAAATGTGTAGAAGGACTCCAGATGAACTGGGTGAAGTACTTATTCAACCATCTTGAATTGGATTTTCGCGAAGCTTGGGATCAGGGATATGAGTTCCATTTTAGCTAGCTGCTAATCCTCACAACATTTACTACCTGGGACATGTTGTAAGGTGCGACCTTCCTGGACATTGAGCCTTTCAAGCCACTCACTGTGAAGTTCGCCACGCTTTGGTACTGGAGCGATATGGGAAAAAAATGGCAATTGAACGCGGTATTCCACACATACTATCTCTAGTTAAAGAGGGATATTAGGGTTGTCCCTCGTATGATGTCGAACACCTTGCACCAGTTCATACCCCTCATGAATTTACGCACATATCACCACTTTATTTATATCATTGCGTAAGTAGATGAGCATAAAGAAGAGATTCAGTCATACTATAAGCTCACAGAGGAGGACCTCGAAGAGATAACTAAGGATTGGTCTGCAGAGCTCCTTATCCCGGTCGACCCCGCAGAAATATCTGATCCCAAACTAATTGGAAGCTCAGAGGCCACTCACGAAGAGAATGACAAACTTGGAACCAATAGAAGGAAAAATATAGAAGAGGTACACAAACTGAGTAGTTCATCAGACGAAACTGCTTCAGAATCACCTGGATGAGGAGATAATGACGAAGTAGATAAAGAAGAGACCAACGACAAAGAATATCAACAAAAACAAGATGAAGTAACACTGCCTAGCGATCTTGGTGATGAGGGTCGTACACCGTACACTGCCTAGGCTTCGTCCACTTCGATATGGGCCGTACACCCTCACCAAGTTGTCCATCATCGCATTCCTTTGTTTCTTGAGGGCCTCCTCGAGCAACATTTTGATAGGATCTCCTGCTCCCTCATCTTTATTTTCTTCCCCCATGGGCGGTCGTCAGGTTTTGCGAGGCTGATCTTGCAAAGGTTCAACTAGATCGAGCCCCAACTCCTTATACCCCGATCTCGTTGGGGACATGCAAAGAAGGATCGAGAATGAGTAGACCGCTTTGATACCACTGATCCAGATTTATGTAGGAACACAATGAAATGCAGAAATACACATAAACACAGAGATGCAACGGAAATAAGACTTCATTTCATTAATAACAAATGACTGAAATATGCTTATAGACGGAATGGAAATAAACTAGCTAGGGCACTGGTAGCTTATCTCTGAGAAGAGATGTGGCCGCTACTCGCATCTGTGAGAAGATGATTACAATGAGGCTCTGAAGGCCCTTTTACAATAAACGAGAATGCCAAAAGTCCTAAACATCCAAAAACCTAACCTTGGGAGATGAAGCGCCAAAAGTCATGTGGGCCCCATTTGCGTAAGTTGGTACATCAACTTCCCGGGGTCGTAACTTTTGCATACGATCTCCGTTTTAGGCGTATGATATCCCATTGGAAAGATCTACCCAAGGACTACAACATTTGTGATAAATTTTGCATACCCAAAAAAACGTCGTTTAGGGCCTCAAAACGGCTCCAGAAGTTCAGGACCCGAAAAACTGCTAAAAATAGTAAACTATGCGAAAAATGAAAAACTGAAAGAAGCAATGGTGGGGGTCCAAGTGGAATAGGTGGGTGGCCACCGATATCCACCTGGATCATTCATCCCCCCTTAGGAAGCAATGGTCCCCATTGCGTTGAGTTCCTCCATGAGATGAGGAAACTTCTGCTGAACTTGGTCCCTGGTGAGCCATTTTCCTTGGTGAAGGAGTTGGCCTGCTTTGACAACTCGATATAGCGGTATCCTTTGTTTTCGGGTGTGCTTGATCTGTGTATCTATGATCTGATCAGTTCTGGCTTGTTCCATGCAGTCTAGATTTAACTCTGTTGGTGTGAGTTGTTCTGCCATGTTGGATGTGTCTAGTAGAGGTGGAAAGTAGGGCCGAAGGCGGTCCACATTGAACACTGGGTGCAGACCAAG
>ML781755.1:199133-215216 GCA_009831015.1 Picea engelmannii | reverse complement strand
GCAGACCCAAAGTCTCGCTTCTTCTGTTTGAACTTCTGCTCAATCTTGGCAGCATATTGGTATGCCACACCAAGTGAGGAGATGTCGAGGAACTCCATTTCCTCCTGAATGTATCTGTGCAGACAACTGCGGTACTTTAACACAAAATTTTTCTCTGAATCTTTGATACCCAACTTTGTGCGTAGGGTATGAAACAGATTCATCATCTCATGCACATCTTGGTCCCTTTGCTGCCGCAGCGTAGTCCATTGTATGTATTTGTCCTCATAGATCCCCACGGGATAATATTGTTCCTTGATGGCGTCTCAGAAATAATTCCAAGTGGGTGTGGCCAAGAACAAAGAGGTTTCTCCCTCGCTCTCTTGCTCCGAGTAGGTTTCCCACCAGTCCTTGACATGGGGGGCGGATTTGAGGAGTGCGAAAATAATCTTTTCTCGGTTGGAAAAGTCATGAATTGAGAAATATCCTTCTAACAGATTCAACCATCTATCTATGACATCTACATCTATTTGGTCATCAAATATGGGAATGTCAAAGTTTACTTGTACCTTAAAAGGAGTGGCACCTCCAGAGTGGCTGTTGGATGTCGATGCACTGCCAGTCGGAATCCGTTGAAGAATCTGGGCAAAGTTTTCCATCATCGCGTTCCTTTGTTTCTCAAGGGCCTCCTCGAGCAACATTTTGATAGGATCTCTTGCTCCCTCATCTTTCTTTTCTTCCCCCATGGGCGGTCGTCGGGGTTTGCGAGGCTGATCTTGCAAAGGTTCAACTAGATCGAGCCCCAACTCCTTATACCCCGATCTCGTTGGGGACATGCAAAGAAGGATCGAGAATGAGCAGACCGCTCTGATACCACTGATCCGGATTTATGTAGGAACACAATGAAATGCAGAAATACACATAAACACAGAGATGCAGCGGAAATAAGACTTCATTTCATTAATAACAAATGACTGAAATATGCTTATAGACGGAATGGAAATAAACTAGCTAGGGCTCTGATAGCTTATCTCTGAGAAGAGATGTGGCTGCTACTCGCATCCATGAGAAGATAATTACAATGAGGCTCCGAATGCCCTTTTACAATAAACGAGAATGACAAAAGTCCTAGACATCCAAAAACCTAACCCCGGGAGATGAAGCGCCAAACGTCATGTGGGCCATGTTTGGGTAAGTTGGTACATCAACTTCCCGGGGTCGTAACTTTTGCATACGATCTCCGTTTTAGGTGTATGATAGCCCATTGGAAATATCTATCCGAGGACTACAACATTTGTGACAAAATTTGTGACAAATTTTGCATACCCCAAAAAACGTCATTTAAGGCCTCAAAACGACTCCAGAAGTTCAGGACCCGAAAAACTGCTAAAAATAGTAAACTGTGCGAAAAATGAAAAACTAAAAGAAGCAATGGTGGGGGTCCAAGTGGAATAGGTGGGTGGCCACCAATATCCACCTGGATCAGAAAAGAAAGGTTCCCCCCATGAAAACTACCTCGCGGAAGAAATCTAGAGCTAGTAAGACCAAGTTCCAGATTGTTCTCACGCTCGATGACTTCGACTTCATCATCGTAACCATATCAGATGCTTCGCGGGATATTATGTAGAACACATAAGCCAAGCAAGTATCCATGTATGAAAAAATTGAGACAAGACTCAGAGGGGTACAGTAGGCCCTCCAATCCAGTCACACAGTATCCACTGTGCCACCGCCATCAGAAGAATCAGAGTTGGGGGATGAACCTGCCCAACTCTGTAGAATAGCTGATGTGACCGAAGCTCGTCTTCATTGAGCGCATGAAGAGAAAGAACAGGCCATGACAACACTGAAGCAAGAACAACAGGAAATGGTAGAGCAATGCCGAGTTGTGCAGCAGGAGAAGGATGACCTCCACACCATGTTCGAAGAGGAGAGAGAACAGATTCAACAAGAGAAAGAGAAGTTGCTCGCAGAGCAACTTAGAGTCAAAGAAACAGTCAGCAGAGCACTTCACTTTGTGACAGGTTTAGAGAAAAAGGCGGACACACTAGTGGAGCATCAAGTCATGCAGTTTGCGAAAGCTATCCAATAGCTTCAACAGAGAATTGCAAACCTAGAGCTACAAACAGTGCCAAGAACCCTGCAGGACGTGTGAGACCAAAGAGAAGCCACTGCTTGGAGCGCAGTTGAGAGGACCAGAGAAATCGCTCTGGAATGTAAACAACTCAGTAGTAGAAGTGCACATACCTACGAGCGACTTACTGAAGACCCTGAACTAAAGGCACTGGAGTAACAAGTCCAGGAGGAAAAGCAACAAGCATCGACAATACAGACGTAGTTGAATCTCCTGTCAGCAGTTGAAAGGATGAAGCGATCCCAAGAACAACGCACTCTTCAATAGCAGGTCCACACCATACAAAGAAAAGTCATGGAAGTGACTCAGAGGATTCAACCAGTCCAGGACAAAGTGTGCCAACTGTTTGAGGAGATTGAAGGCCGAGGAGCAGAGATAGAACAAGTAGTCACTACAGTTGAACAATGCTTAGAGGGACCTGTCAACGAAGAAGTTATCCAAGAGTTCGCTGAGTAGGAGGCCTTGGCGCAACAACAGGTAGAATCAGCTCGATTCAAGCTCGAGGATTTTCAAGCAGAGCTACCCAGACCAGAGTGACTCGGGACGAGTCATAGGTGAGTGTTGTGGGCCTGTTGGCCCTTCACCAAGTTTTGAGGATCCTTGGTCATGTTTGACCTATTTTGGGACTTCGACAGGATGTCGAAGGTGGAGCACAATTCAAGGCGAAGATCGCAGGATCTTAGCCCATTGTTTAGGGATTTTTGGGCTTTGGGCTTATGAAATGGGTATGGGGATGTCGGCCCATGGGTTTACCCATGTTTAGGCCCACTTTGCAATGCATAAATAGATGTCTAGGCGATGTAAGAAGGGGGCATGAAGGATGATATAGAAATCTGTGTGATGATATGCTAAGTGCAAGTGGTAGTTATACATGCTTTGTGCATACTATGAGAAGCTTGCAAGGCTAAGTGCAAGTGACTGTAAGAAACTGTGTAAAGGATTTGTGTTGTGATCTAGCTCGGAGAAGGAGGATCTAGTGGAGTGCATGTAGATCTCATGTCCTATGCGGAGTAGGATCTTGTGGCTATGTGCATGTATAATATTGATAGAAGATAAGAAAAGAGAAGAAGAGTTGGTGGACGTAGCCTCGGGCTGGGGGTGAACCACATATATCCTGTGTTGCTATGCTTTGTGTAATGTATTGATGTGTTTATATGTTTACTTTCTTAGTGCTTTGGCATAGATGAATGCTAGATAGATCTGTTGATTCTTTGTGCTTAATAATATGAATGAATGCTAGATCTAATCTATGTGAATGTGCTTAGTACTTGAATATACTATATCTGGGTGAATACTGCGCTGATCTCTTGTTAGGATTTATCTGCGCTGTGAATTAAGGCTGAATACTAATGAGCTATAACTGCTAATTTCTTTGTTAAAGTGTTACAATCATAGATTTGTGTCCCAGCTAAGGTTTCATACACTAGAGTCCTTCAACCACCCCTGCCTCTACCTCGGGTGAGACTGCATCTGCTTCGCAGGTGTTTCCAAAAGGGCCGATAGTTAGGGTTTTGTTGGTGCATTGTTGAAGCGTTAAACCCTGGGTCTACCCCTATGCCAACAAGCATTCAATGCATTTCCAAAACAACAACATAAAGAGGATCACTGAAAGAAACACAATCACAAGGTACACAAAATTTTATCCTGGGAAACCCTCATGGGGGAGAAAACCCAACAAAAATTCCTCAATAATAAATTGCCAATATAATGACAATACTAAGAACAAAACACCAAGAATAAACTAAGATTGAGCATATACCTCTCTTCTCCTTCCTCTTGCAATTGTAACTACCTTCAAGATATGCACACTAGATGAGTGAGTGTGAGAGTGAGTAAGTGAGGCACCATCCTCACATATAAATACTAGTTGAGGAGGATCTAGGGTTATGTCTCTTCACATGGTAGGGTTGATTTCTTCTAGAAGTGGTTAAAACCAATTTATAAACACTAGGGGCCGAATTTACAAATACCACCATATAAATATGGCTTGACCAATCCACAAAAGGGGATTTGATCGTATACAAGACTCGACATGATCAATCTACAAAAGGGGATTTGATCTATAATATAATAACTCGAATATAATTAGAATATTATTCAAAGTTACAGGGTAAAATCATGGAGGTGGGTAACACTTTCGTGACAATTTGATCTTCAAAATTCCGAAAAACGTTTTTTTGGCCGAACTTATATTATTTTTCGGTCGAAAGATTATTTTTTCGGCTGAACTATTTTTCGGTCGAACCATGGAACATCAAATCAAATGATACAATGATGACACCCTCGATTTTTTTGTAAAAATTTAGTCGGACGAATTTTTTCCATCCGACAATATGTTTTCTGCCGAAAGATATTCGAGCCGAAAAAAGCATTTGGATGAACTATTCTTTCGGTCGAAAGATATTTTCGGCCGAAAAAGTGTTTATATATTAACTGCACATCGTTATTGCAATGTTTTTTTCAACTCTTCTGTTTGTGATTGTGAGCAAGTGTTGAGTGATTGTGAGCGGTCAGGCGGACGTCGTGTTGAGTGATTGTGAGTGGGCGCGAATGTTGTGTTGGCGTGGACACCGTGTTAGCGGTTTCTCGTGTGGGCGATCGAGATGTTGCATTAGCGGGCGGTTGGGTGGGCCGAGCTTCAGGTAAGCCACAAACCCCTGTAATTCCTAATTTTGAAATTTAATTTAAATGTTCCTTTTAATTTTTAATTTGTTATTTTAAATTTAAATGTTATTTAAAATTTTAAATTTTCTTTATATGTCAGCCCCTATGGCCAAGCCGTGGGCATGCCAACGGCTTGGCCACAGGGTTGGGCCCTGATGGCCAAGTCACAGTCCACTGGACTGTGACTTGGCTGCGGGGGGCCAACCCTATGGCCAAGCTGTGGGCACACCAACGGCTTGGCCACAGGGCTGCCCCCCCACGTCCAAGTCACATTCCACAAGACTGTGACTTAAGAAATTTACTCCCTTATTTCTTTTGTTTATAATAATAAAATATTTTACAGTTTTTGTGTGGAAAAGTTTATGAATAGAGACCAACAATATTGAATCGATGTTCCTTTACTATTGTTATTTTTATGTGTTCTTATAAATGCACATTAATATTAGTAGATTATTAACACATGCAAATTTTGGTTTGAAATACTTTGATTTAGTATGTTTAAACAATGTTTTCTTATCTTTGTTGGATTTGTTGTCATTTTATGAAAAATGACAGAATTAACAAAATTAAATATGAATTAAATATGATAGAAATAGAACAAAATTAACATAATTAATTCTGTTAATTATGTTCATGGTTGGTATGTTATTTTCTTAGCTTCATGCATTTTATGTTGTTTTCTTATCCAAATAGTAAATTAAATCCTAATTTAAAAACAAAACATTCCATATAATTGATTTTAGAAACTATGGTACGATCTATTGTGACAAATTTTAATAATGTAATAAATATATGACACTTAACAAGTCCTCCCCATATGTCCATCTATAAAGGACATGCACATATATATGACTTTGTGACATCTATAAGAATGAATATAGGAACGTTGTTTATTTCTTTTGTTTATAATAATAAAATATTTCACAGTTTTTGTGTGGGAAATTTTATGAATAGAGACCAACAATACTGAATCGATGTTCCTTTAATATTGTTATTTTTATGTGTGCTTATAAATGCACATTAATATTAGTAGATTATTAATAAATGGAAATTTTGATTTAAAATACTTTGAATTAGTATGTTTAAACAATGGTTTCTGATCTTTGTTGGATTTGTTGTCATTTTATGAAAAATGACAGAATTAGCATAATTAAATCTGAATTAAATATGACAGAAATAAAACAGAATTAACATAATTAATTATGTTAATTATGTTCATGATCGGTATGTTAATTTTGTTCATGGTTGGTATGTTATTTTCTTATCCAAATAGTAAATTAAATCTTAATTTTAAAACAAAACATTACATATAACTGATTTTAGAAACTATAGTATGGTTTATTGTGACAAATTTTTATAGTGTAATATATATGACACTTAACAAGTCCTCCCCATATGCCCATCTATAAAGGACATGCACCTAGATATGACTTTGTGACATCTATAAGAATGAATATAGGAATGTATTAACATCTTAGTGTGACCATATTTGTTATCCTATTTATAAATAGTTCTAGGTAAATGAAACATAGTATAATTATTAAAATGGGTATATAAATATAAAGTTAATGAAGAAAGTTTTTTTTTTTTTTGTAAGTGAGTGTGAAATCTTGTATTACTGAAAGAAGTTATGATACAAAAAAGGCAAGGGGAATCCCTTGATCTGCCAAAAAGGAAACCAGATCAGGGATCTTAGAGTTGCGTTGTCCGAGATAGCATGGGGAGGGCTGGACCGCCACCATAGGAAACTGACCCAGTCCTCCATAAACCAGTTTGAAAGACGAAACATAACATATACAAAAAAAACATAACCAAAAACAAGGGCAGCTCCTATACTGAAAACATCTTGACCTGGGGTTGAACCTGTTCTAGTCGAGGATGATGGGATGTCTTGCGTCACCATCCTTTCTTGCCTCGTTCTCCTTCCTCTGCTCCACCGTGCACATGTTCCTGATACAAGTTGGTGTTACACTTTGGTATGCTGGAGTGATTTCCATGTGGTGGACATAACGTAAGTAAAGGTGGAATTGGCCTACCATTCATTCCATTTTATCCTTTTGGCTCCTCTGGTCCTCAACTAATCTTTTGGCACTAGCCTCCAGGTTGCTAAGGCGACTGAGAATTTCTGTGAGCACCTTCTTGTGGTCCTTGATAGGCTCCCTGCTGGTCTCTTTCTAGTCAACGTTCATCTTTCCTATCAACATTTTTGTTCGCCAGGCATCCTCCATCGTTTTGTGGTAGAGGGTTGTTCTGGACTGCGTAGCCCCTGGGTCCTTTATCCCATATGCTTCTTGAATTATCTCTGTCCAGGCTTTACCCTTGCACATGGTGTTGATTTCTCTCTCCCGCCTATTGATGATCACTTTTCCCTTTGGATTGACCTGCATGAGGAAGGTACCCTTGGCTTCTCTGACTGCTTGCTCCATTCTTGTGATCCTCCGAGTGCTTGTTGGAGGCTCTTTTCCCTGGGGGCCTCTCTTGCTATGGGTTTTCTTCATTCTTACCATCTCGACTTGCTTGTAGTGGTTTTTGGCTTGGGTTCTTCTCATGTGCCTATTCGCCCCTTCCTGGTATGTAGGATGGGCTATGTAGTTTCTTCTCATTGGTCTGTGGCTATTCTTGGTGTTTCTTATTTTATGGGCTTTCCCTAACGACAGACTCGTCCCAAAAATCATGGAACGCTCATAAAGGTGTACCTTTTTCACCGTTTCGAAGTGTGTTCTCTTAGGAGCCCTTTCGTCATCTCTGCGCCAATCCTTTGCCCTGCACGTTGTACGAAAATCATTTCCACTCCTCGTATCTGTACTTGGGTGAGGTGTATCCATACTCGGCCATTGGAAACCCTTTTCTCCTTCGTCCTTTTCCGCCTGCTGATTAACTTTTTTGCTTTCCCACGGGTAACCCCTGTACTTCTCCCTATTGACAGGACCATGGTGTCGTACCTCCGCTTGTTGTGTGACCTGGAACTGCATTGTAATTCGTGTTTGGGTGGTGGGATATCAGATTCTTCTTGGATCCTATGTGCCCTTCAGTTATTTCTGCACCTCTATCCTCGATGTGGTCGTCCGTACTTCGTCTACCTTCACAGTCTTTCTCGGGTAGTTGGATGCATTCAGTTCGAAATTGACCATTCAGGATGTTACTCCAGATAGTGTCCAGTTCTAGTCCTTCCTTGTCGACCCCCTCAATAGAGATTCTGTATGCCAATCGATTTGCTGACCTCCATACCCAGCGCAACTCCACTGTGATCCCCGTCCGCAAGTGCTCCTAAATTTTTTGTAGGGACTGTGCCAAGCGCTAGTGCTTCTGAATTTTTCCCACTTTGGTTATGTTTTGGAGTCGTCTTACTGTGTTGATAACTAGTGTGGAGTCTCCTTCCACTATGAAGTTTGTCATCCCTTCCCGACTTAGAATCTTGAGGCCGATCTCCAGGGCTCCAAACTCTGCGGTGTTGTTATTTGAGTTTCCTAGAATCCCAGTGTACAGCCAGATGATATTTCCTTTACTGTCTCTGAATACTCATCCCATTCCTGTTCGTCTTGGGTTACCTTTCGACGCCCCGTCAAAATTCATCTTGAGGGAGCCTACTGGTGGAGGTTTCCAGTTGCGCTCACCTACTTGGAGTTGCGATGGCCATCTTAACTGATTGGGGTTGCATCTGTCTTTCAGGTGGAAGGCTTCTAGAATGCAGGAGTCCTGGTCTGTTAGTTGTGCTCCTCCTATCTAACAGTTGCAGCTCTGTACCATTTCCTTAGTCATGGAGATTATTGTTTCCTTGATCTTCCCTTCCGGCTAGCTTTGGTTCTTGAAGATGCGCTGGTTCCTTTCCTTCTATATTGCCCATATGATCATTCTCGGGTTGAGGGTCCAACAGAGGTTCACCTCTTCGTTTTCACTATAGTTCTCTTTCCAAGTATTGATAGTTGCAGAGATGTTACCTTGGGTCCTATTTGACTATCGAAAGATACCTGTCGCCCAGTCCCAAATTTCTATTGTGTAGGGGCATTCGTCAAGGAGATGGTTCATGGTTTCTTCCTTGGCTTGACAGAGGTGACATCTGGAAGGACCTATGAATCCTCTTTTCCTTAGGTTTTCCCAATTTAGAATTCGGTTGTGAAGTACTAACCATTGGAAAATTTTTATTTTTGGCTAGTGGGGGTCGTTCCAGAGCTTGTCCCATTGTTGCGTCGGGTCTTCTTGGTCCTGGTCCATGATATAAAGTTGGAATTATTTTAGATTGAATTCCCTGCCGTCTTTTTTTCCCCATCTCAACTGGTCATTTCCTTCCGTGACTGCAATTTTTTGTCTACCCAATTCCTCCTCCACCTCTTTTATTGTTGTTGCAGTTTGGGCTCTATTCTGTGGGGTGAGAGTGTTCCAGATTATCCATTTGTTGCGATCTGTTTCATGTTTCCAGTAATGGTAGAATCTGGTTTTACCTTATGTGATCAATTCCATTTGGAGTGCCTCCCTATCAGGTTTCTCCATTCTAGGTTCTTGTTTCCAGGCATCCTCCTAGAATCTGGTTGTTCTGCCATTCCTGACTTCCCAAAAGCTGTATGTCTGAATCCAAGATTTGTTGTGCCAAGCTAGGTTCCAGATGGATGAATCTTCCTTGATGCCTCTAAATCATATTCTGTCCTGGTCACTTATGTCCGGGGCATGCTTTTCCTTCCACAGGTTTACCCATGGTGTAGTAGTTTCTTTGACCCAATGCCACTAGAGTTTCACCTCGTAGGCGTCATTGGTCACTTGGGGGTCTTGTAGCCCCAACCCTCCTTTTCTTTTTGGTTTACAGACCTTCTCCCAAGTCACTTGGGCCCATTTTTTCCTTGTCTCCGCTTCTGGCCACAAGAAGTCCTTTTGGATGGTTCTTATTTTTTGTAGAATCCCCTTGGGGGTTGGGAAAATAGACATCATAAAGGTTGGAATTACTTGCAAAATAGACTTGGTCAGAACAAGTCTTCCTGCTAGGTTGAGGGATCTGTATGTCTAGTTTTTCACCCATTCCTGTAATTTTTTGATTATTCCTTCCCAAGTGGACATTTTGTAGGCTTTGTCTATCAGGGGTATGTCCAAGTACTTAGTTGGGAGAGATTTGCATTCAAATCCCATAATGTTGGACAAATTCCTTTGGATTGCGGGGTTGGTATTGAAGAAGAAGATCATAGAATTGGAATGGTTGATCTCTGCACTTGAGGCTTCCCCAAACTCTTCTAGGATTCATTTGTAGGCTTTTTCTTCCTTGACCGTGGGTATGACATGAATTAAGGTATCATCCATGAACTGTTGGTGCGTAGAAGTAGGGAAATTTTCGAAGGGTTTGATACCTTTTATTTCACCTATTGCAGTTGCACTTTTAATGCTTCGACTGCGACCTTCCATCATTAGAATGAAAAGGAAGGGGGACAAAAGGTCTCCTTGTCTGATAACTCTCGTGGGCCATAAAGGCTTGGCCGGGGCTCCATTTATTAGCAGTGAGTAGCTTGTTTTGGACACTAGGCTAACTATCCCGCTGATCTAGTGCTGGGTGAAACCAAAAGCTTCCAAGGTCTTGACCATATAGTGCCAGCTAATTTTGTCATAATCTTTTTCTAGGTCCAATTGTATTATCATTCCCCCTCTCTTTTGAAGCTTCAAGGTGTGGATCAACTCGTGGGCATGGATAATATTGTCCATTATCTGTCTTCCCTCCATGAAGGCTGCCTATTCTTGTGAGATCAATGAGGGTAGGAGGGGTTTCAATCTATTTTCTATTACTTTGGAGATTATCTTATAAACCACATTGCACAGTACTATAGGTCTGTAATGATCATGGGTTTTGGCTTCATTTTCTTTGGGGATTAGTGTAATCATTGTAGCATTTAGCTCTTTTAGAATGGAGGCTAACCTTCTAGAGTCTTTCACAACCCTATAAACGTATTTGCTAACAATTTCCCAGCAGGCTTTCAAAAACTCTATGGTGAAGCCGTTTGGGCCTGGGGCTTTCCCGTTGGGCATATCTTGGAGTACTTAGTCAATTGCCTCCTTCACAATGGGTTTGTTCATGTTGTTGTTTTGTTCCTCGGTGACTAGGCGGGGGATATGATGGATTATCCTTTGTATGGCCTCCGTTCTATCCTGGTTGGGTTCCTGGGCTATCTCGTGGAAGTGGTTTACCAGAGTAGTTTCGATCTCTTGATGTGACTCTCTCTCTATTTTGTCCTGGTCCTTAATCTTCAGGATTTTTTTATGGGCTCTTCTGTCCATGTTTTTTCTATGAAAAAACTTGGTGTTCCGTTCTCCTTCCTTTAGCCATCTAATATGAGACTTTTGTCGTCATAGTGTTTCTTCCCTTTGGCATCGAGCCTCCCATTCCCAGGTCATCTCGCTCTCCTCCTTTTTTCGTTCCTCCGTATATCCTTCCAATATGCAGATTTTCTGGAGTATATCTTCTATGTTGTTTTTCTCTTGGTTTATGTTCCCAAAAGTATCCTTGTTCCACTCCTTGAGCCTATATTTAATATACTTTGGTTTCTTGTAGAGTTTTAACATCCTTGTCCCTTTCTCTGGTTGCTCCTACCGCCACCATTGTTTGATTCTTTCCTTGAAGGTCGGGTGTTCAATCCAAAATTTCTCAAATCTGAAGGGTCTATTCTTTGGAGTGGTTTGGAAGCCTGCTTCCAATTGCACTAGCCAGTGATCAGATCCCCCCCAGGGGAGGATGTTGCAATCTAAGGTTAGCCCCTGCATAATGATTGACTTCGATACTAGGAATCTGTCGAGTCTTGTTGCTACCTGATACTGGTTCATCCATTTATTGTTCCAGGTGAACTGACCATTATTGGTTTTGAGGTCTACCATCTTTGTTGTGTCTATGAACTTTGAGAATTCTTTTGCCTCCCTATCCAGTCTTCTTGTACCTCCTCTTTTCTCTGCAAGTGACGTGATGATGTTGAAGTCCCCTACCAGGATCCATTGGAGGTTGTTGTATTGGGTTTTAAGGTCTTGTAAGTCTCGTATCATGCCTCTCTTTTCCTCTGACACCTGGGGCCCATACACATTAGTGCATAGAATCACCTCTATGTTTCCAATGATTTGCATGTGAACCGTGAGGGTTTTCCTGGTCACTTCGACTGCTACTAGGCTCAGTACTTGTGGGTTCCACAAGGTGAGAATTCCTCTTGCCATTTGGTGGCCTTCGATAGCCACCATCTTGTACTTGCACCATTGTTGTTTACCGATTTCCTCCATTCTGTCTATATTGCATTTTGTCTCTTGTATAAAATAGAGATCCGATTGTTCTTGATTTAGTCTATTCCTAAGGATTCTTTGTTTTCTCGGGTTGTTTAGGCCTCTTATATTCCAGGTTATAAACTTCATTTTAAACATGTGGGGGGGAGTCGGGGAAGAGTTTCTTGATCTTACTTGAGTTTATCAGTAGCACTCCCAGCTCCTGTAGGGATATGCTATTTGATTTCCTACCTTTTTTCCTCCGCGTCTACTTGGGTGAGAGTTGTGGTTGTCCCTCGCCAGATTTGACTCCTAAGTGTCCAATATCCCCATGTGTGTGATTTAGTCCTTTGGATTTGGCTTCCTCCCTTAGGAAAAATAGGTACTGAATGCGGTCTAGTTGCTCTGTTGGAACATTGTCTACTCCCTGTCTTTTCCATTGCTCCAATATGTTTGGGAGATCTATCCCTTCCCTTTCCACAAGGTCTCTGAGATCATGATCTTCTGTGCCTACTTTTCTTGGGGTCATTTCCACATCTCCCTCTACTTCTTTCATGGGGGTGTTGTTGTCTCTGATTTCTCCATCCATTGGGGTTCCACAACTCCCCTATTCCTTCTTGTTACTTGGCCGATCAGTGGGCTCGTTTGTTTCTTGTTCTCTGGTTTCTTGAGCTTTTTCTGAATCCTTTTCGGTTTCTTCCCCTTTTTTGTTTTTGTCCCTTCCTTCCGTCTTGTTCCGGGTCTCCAGGTTATTTCCTGTTGGGGTTCTTCTCTAATTCTGGGGTTCGGTTTTATAAAACCATCCTCATTCCGTTGTGTTTTGGGGTTGTCCGCTTCCTATTTTTTATTAAGAGGGAATTCTCTAATCAGGTGTCCATGTTCATGGCATCTTCTGCATCTAAAGGGGATCTATTCATAATCTGTGTTTTGGATCCATTCCTCATCCCTGAATTCCAGACTTATGGCTTCTGGGAGTGCTCCCGACACATCCATTTCTATGCAGATTCTTGCATAAGATGTATATCTCCCCTTTAGGGTAGCTTCAGAGGTCTTCACATATTTCCCCAGTTTGTTTCCTATTGCTTATAAAGTAGAGGGTAACCAGTAGTCAAAAGGTAAGGAATAAAATCTCAGCCAAACCGACACCTTTTGGAAAGTCTCTTTTTCTGGGGAGAAAGTTTCCTTCCATAGTCACATGTACAGTCCTGCTGAGGCATGGAAGTATGCCCCCCCCTCAAAGACACTATCCCTGCCCTCCAGGTTCATGGAAATTGCTTTGAAGAAGCCTTTTGAGCCCAGGTGGAGCTCCACTTCTCCGTTTGGCTTCCAATGGTATTTAATCCATTTGTGCAACATTTTTTTTGTGGGCCACAAACAAATCAACTTGCATACTAACACATGTGTCTTCATTTGGTCCCTGTAGAGTTTCATTTGTGGATCCTACAATATCACCTTGGGTATCATTGTTGTTTTTGGTTTGCATGGGTTGCACTCTTCTTCCCCATTGGGCGTACCTGTGTCTTGCGCCTCCCTTTGAATTTCTCTGGCTTCTTCTCCCATGCATTCATTTATGCCCTGGTTCCTTTCCTTACCTTTTTCTGGGTTTTATCTCGAGGTGCCTGTCACTGGTGCTTTGAAAAATATGCCGCTTGCCCCTTTCCCTCTGTCTACCACTACCTGTTTGTATGAGGGGGTACCCTTACCCCTCTCTTTGGTGCTAATGTTGTCCTCTGCTATGGCCGCTACTATTGATTAGGGGATCAAATTTTGCTCAAAAATTCAAAGTGTTTGGAATCACTTCAAATCAAACGAGAGCGTAGGCCTCGTTGTTGTGAACCCAATGCAACTTGTTTGGGTTCAAACGGATGTCGGGAGCGAGAGATATCGCATTCTGTTCACAATGTCAAATAGGCAAAAAAAAATGGGGTGTTGACTGTACAGTCCGTACAGTCCGTACAGATGCTGACGTGGCAGTCCATATGACACGTGGTAGAGTTGAGTGGCACAATTGGCAGGCTTGGATGAATGGTATTGCGACATGTGGCAGATTTTGGTTGGTTGTATGGTGCCACGTGGCCCAGTCATGGGATGCCACGTGGCACCATATTATTGGTTGCTCGTTTAAAATTTATTAGAGTCCACTGGGTTCAAACCCGTGACCTCTACACTCATGTAAAGCCTTCACATAGTGTGCGCTACCAACACGCCCCACTTTGTTCCTTGTTATATATGTGGGTTTAAATTCATTTAAATTAAACTTTATGTATGGTCGACGGGGGGTCCGGGCCGGGGCTTAGCCCCAACCCGCGGTTGTATCACCCATATCATATGACTCCAATGCAATGGGAGCGCGTGTTTTGGGTTTTGATTTGTGGTTTAAATTATTGAACGACCCACCACATGTTACGTTTCTATTTGCCTATGGGACGAAGCCCTATTTGAAAATGTGCGTGGTCACATGCCCATACGACTTCGGCCTTGGCGGTTAGGGGCTAGGTGCGCTCGTAACCGTCCTACAGTTCACACCATTTGTGCGATTGTGTTGGGTGCCAGGTTTCTACGCTTTAAATTGCATGTGGGATAGGTTGAGCCATGAGAGGTGCAATTTGTAGATGCAGAGACAACAAGCTTGAAGAGGGGACTTCCAGGAAGCCTAACTTCTTCAATTTTTGGCCAAATGAGGTGCCGAAAATGCCTAGCTAGGGGTTTTTGGACGTTATGAAGCCATTGGAGTAGTCTATTTGGCATTTTTAGCATTGTAAAGCACATTTTTGATCACTTTGAGCAAATAATACAAATGATCCATTGGAAGCTGGACCAGGAGATGTAGCCCAAGAGAGGGGTGAACGACTTTATCATTTGTTGTGTTATGTGTTTTCTGTTCATTGATTATGCTACTGTTTATATGCATCTTGAATGAGTAAATCCTATTAATGATGTGTTGCAAATTTGATCCATTTTCTTTTAACACATAAATTTTACTTGCAAATATTTTCAAGAATACTAGTCTTCTTCATTTTTAGATCAAGTTGGTATCAAAACACTGGTTTTTGAAGACTTGATTATTTGCAAGTGTTTTGTTTTTTGATGCTCACAAGGTTGAAACTCACAAGAGGAGAAGGTCAACTTGTGGAGCCAAGTTCTCATCCTTCAAGGAGGAAGCATATACCATCACCACAAGTTTCAAGGAGGCATTCACCAAGTATGGCTCATGAAGAAAGTCATGAACATGTTCTTGCAGAAGATGAAGATCTCAGAAAGGTTGTCATGGAAATGAGAGAGATGATGAAGATATTAATGGAAAGGAATGCAGGGTGGCAAGGTGAAGGCTCCAACCCTTCAAAGCATAAGGGAGATAGTGGTGATAAAACTCCAAATGGAAATGGAGGGAATGGTGCTTCTCCACCACCCTCTCCTCTATCTTCTTCTTCTTCTTCTACCAATTCAAGACCTCTTCCGAATTCTCCAAGAAGACATGGTAAAACTCCTTCACAAATTCCTTCATTAAAGCTTGATATTAAATTCGATTTGCCAATATACAATGGAGAAGTTAATGTTGAGAAATTAGATAATTGGATTCGTCAGATTGAGGTGTATTGTAGGATACAAAAAATTCAAGATGATGAAACTAAAATTCAGCTTGCTTCTTTAAGATTGGATAGTGCAGCACTCATTTGGTGGGAATCCAAGACTCAGGAGGACATGAAGAAGCATGGTAAAATTTTAATTTCTTGGAGTGATTTTATTATTGCAATTAAAAGACAATTTTATTCATTGGCATATAAGCAAAAGGCTACTATGGAATGGAAAAATTTTAGACAAGCTAAAGGACAGAATGTGCAAAGCTTTACTCAAGAATTTAGGAGAAGAGCTTTGGTTTTGGGAGTATATTTTTCTTCTCAAGAAACTTTACTCAAATACATTGGAGCTTTACAAAGTTATTTGAGACATACTATACTCATGTTTAATCCTTCAAATCTAGATGAAGTTTGTGTTCAGGCTACTCATTTGGAACCAAGAGGAAGGAATGAAACTCATGAGGGTAACAAGAAGCCTTTCAGCCGTGGAGACAAAGGAAAGAAGAAGTTCAAGGG
>ML781755.1:181748-195766 GCA_009831015.1 Picea engelmannii | reverse complement strand
CGAGTTGGTCTTAAAGGAACAAATCCAAGTAAATCCAAGTGGATTGAGGTTGGAAGAGTGAGGGAACTATACCCTCATCTTCAAATAGACTGAAAATAGTCTTTTGGAGGTCCAAAAGCTTCCCAATGGGGAGGTGTGATCAGAGCATGAAATTTTACTCAAAAATTCAAAGTGTTCGGAATCGCTTCAAATTGAACGAGAGCGTAGGCCTCATCGTTGTGAACCAAACACAACTCGTTTGGGTTCAAAAAGATGTTGGGAGCGAGAGATATCACATTCTGTTCACAATGACAAACAGACAAAAAAAATGGGGTGCTGACTGTACAGTCCGTACGGTTGCTGACGTGGCAGTCCGTACGACATGTGGCAGAGTTGAGTGGCACAGTTGGCAGGTTTGGATGAATGGTATTGTGACATGTGGCAGATTGTGGTTGGTTGTAGGGTGCCACGTGGCCCAGTCATGGGTTGCCACATGGCACCATATTATTGGTTGCTCGTTTAAAATTTATTGGAGTCCACCGGGTTCGAACCTGTGACCTCCACACTCATGTAAAGCCTTCACATAGTGCGCCCTGCCAACACGCCCCACTTTGTTCCTTGTTATATATGTGGGTTTAAATTCATTTAAATTAAACTTTATGTATGGTCGGCGGGGGGTCCGGGCCGAGGCTTAGCCCCAGCCCGCGGTTGTATCACCCATATCATATGACTCCAATGCAACGGGTGCACGCGTTTTGGGTTTTGATTTGTGGTTTAAACGGTTGAACGACCCGCCACATTTTACGTTTCTATTTTCCTATGGGATGGAGCCTTATTTGAAAATGCGCGTGGTCACATGCCCATACGACTTCGGCCTTGGCGGTTAGGGGCTAGGTGCGCCCGTAACCGTCCTACAGTTCGCATAGTTTGTGTGGTTGAGTTGGGTGCCAGTTTTCTACGCTTTAAATTGTGTGTGGGCTAGGTTGAGCCATGAGAGGTGCAATTTGTAGATGCAGAGACAACAAGCTTGAAGAGGGGACTTCTAGGAAGCCTAACTTCTTCAATTTTTGGCCAAACAAGGTGCCGAAAAAGCCCAGCTAGGGGTTTTTGGACGTTCTGAATCCATTGGAGCAGTCTATTTGGCAGTTTGAGCATTGTAAAGCACATTTTTGAGCACTTTGAGAAAATAATACAAATGATCCATTGGAAGTTGGACCAGGAGATGTAGCCTAAGAGAGGGGTGAACTCCTTTATCATTTGCTGTGTTATGTGTTTTCTGTTCACTGATTATGCTGATGTTTATATGCATCTTGAATGAGTAAATCCTATTAATGATGTGTTGCAAAGTTGATCCATTTGCTTTTAACACATAAATTTTACTTGCAAATATTTTCAAGAATACAAGTCTTCTTCATTTTTAGATCAACTATCAAACCCTATCTTGCAGTTGTTCCTCTTTCTCAACAATGTTTTGATTAAGTTAATGAAGAAAGATTATAATAAATACCATTTATTTTTATATAAGAACTTTTTTTAGTATTTTTTGGAATTTTAGATAAATAAGAAATGATGTAAGTATTAAAGTTTTAAAATTTCAAACTAATTCAATATAAGGAAGGTAATTTTTCATCAATTTTGTGACAATTAAGACTCACTCAATTGCATCTTCTTCAAAATATATATCCCATTAAAACTCACATTACTATGTTTACAATTGGTTATGATGCACTTACATTTGAAATTATTGCCATGATTGCTCTCAATCAACGTGAATTTCCACCTTATAGGACTATATTTTATCTAGATTTCTAACTCCAACCAAGCCTCACAAATATTACATTTGCTCCATTTTCTCCACCTCATCTTGATATAACTTAATATTGAAGACAATTTAAAAATTACTTGTTTATATGTTCAAATTATACACACAAACAATAAATTTATAAACAATATGGATTTACTTAAAAATGGGAATTTGATATAAAGACATTAATAAATAATTTATAAACAATATGGATTTAGTTAATTTGATATAGACATCTAATAATCAAATATTAAGTTTTTAAATTTGATATAGAAATTTAACAATCAAAAGAATAGAGTAAGCATTTAAGTGATTAGTCTGTGCATGAGTAGTCGACCAGAAGCTGAATCTACTATCTTTCACTTCGGTGTTAAAGACTTAGATTCAAATGCCATGATTTTCTGTGCATAGATAATCTCTTATTAAAATTGGTTGTGAGTTGGATGTGGGGGCCAGCCCTGTGGCCAAGCCGTGGGCATGCCCACGGCTTGGCCACATGTCTGGCTCCCCGCGACCAACTCACAGTCATTTCAAACGTTTCGTATTTTATAAAAATTTCATAAAAAATTCAAACTGTCTAACTTTTTATTTCAAACGTTTTGTATTTTATAAAAAATTCAAATCTTTAGGAATTCAATTTATAAATCCATTTTTACGTATCTAATATTAGAGTATCATAAGTTTCTCTAAATTTTAGCTTACAATGTTTCTTACAATGCCTTGTTTACCGTTAAATTATATTAACTCTTTCATAAGTTATGTTGTTTTCAATCTTTTAAGTAATGTTGTTTTCAATCTTTTTGCACTTTATGCTACAAAACATTGGTTGTAGGTTTTTAATAATGTGAATCTAGATTATAAAATGTAATCAAAATATTTTGATGATATAAAATATTGGTTGTATGGTTTTAATAAAGTAAGTATATTATAAAGTTTATTCAAAATATTGAGGATATTGAAGGAGTCATACACATGAAATGATGTCCTTATTAGATGAGATTCTCAAATTATAAATAAAATCCATGGGATCCCTTGATCTATAACACCTTGAATACCATTGCACCACTTCTCAACAAGTGAATGCATATGGTATGTTTGTTACGTGTACAAGGATAAAATTCTCTCAAACCCTTAGACACCTTGCAATTACAAATGCCAATTTTCCCATGGAGACAATTCCTTTGATTGTTGATGCAAGGAAAATAACATGGAATGTATTTCATCCAACCACACTACTTTGGGCATGGATGGCCCTATATTGGATTTGATTCCCGGATAGATGCTCCCTTAGTTGAGTCCTCAAACAAAAATTTCATTCACAAACTCAATGATTAACATGATTAGGTAATTCACGCCAATTTTTTCATTTTTCGGTGTTTTTCATTTCATAATGTGAGAAAGAAATATTCATTGCTAAGAGTCATTTATATTTGGACTAGATTGACAAAACATATTGACCAAAGTTATTGAACTCTTATCTTATTGATGATATTTATATTCATATAATATTACTTCACACATATTGATCAAAGTTATTGAATGCTTATCTTATTGATGATATTTATATTCATATAATATAACTTCAAATTGACAACTTATTAATTAATTCATTAATAACCTAGACATTAGTAACTAATGTGTCTACTAAACCATAATATTGTATGTGTGTTGGATATGTAGGCATAGCTAGCACACACATATCCCACACGTAGACGATAATAACAAGCGATGTTCCTAATGCATATTTTTAAAATGTTCACAACTAAGCATGCATACAAATAAATAAAGTAAATCAAACTTCAAATAATTGTCATTAAAGAAAGAATAATAATTCAACATTCATCCATCTTTAAAATTGAATTATTATAATTTAAACATGGTAGGAACTATGTGAGGAAACAAGGAATCACATATTGAATCCTAAATGTGATCCTCAATTGACTTATAATCACCCAGGTCCTTTTAAACCCTTAATTGCATCTCACATCTCCCATCCCATCGCTGTTTTTCTAAATTGATTTCCCTTGGCGAACCCAACTTCTAATTTCAATGTCTTCTATGTGTGGGTTTTATTCATTATTATGAAAACATTGTGGTTGTATCTTCTGTCCCTTATCCCTTTATTCATCAGTATGTGTCTGAGAATTCGGCCAGGAGCCGAATCGACGGTCGTCACTTCGGTGTTTAAAGACCTATAGATTCAAATGCCTTTCTTTTCTGTGCATGGATGATGAGTGAAGGATAAGAATTTTCCATGATGTCTATCCCTTACTTATCTTTGAGTTGATTGATTCATGCCTGAATGTTTAGTATTTGCACCTTCTTATGAGCGAGTACGTCTGTGGCTTGATTGATTAAAACTTTGATTTATCTCTTCATTTTTAATTGCTTGAAATTGGGTAAATCTCTCCATTTTTATTGATAAACTTTGCACTGTGAATGATAAACCTCTGAGTTGAATTGCAGTGCCTTGGTGAACCCAAATTCTAATTTCAATGACTTCTATGTGTAGGTTTTATTGATTATTATGAAAAGATTGTGGTTTTGTCTTCTGTCCCTTATCCCTTTAGTCATCACTCTGTGCCTGAGCAGTCGGCCATGAGATGAATCGATGATCATCACTTCGGTGTTTAAATACCTATAGATTCAAATTCCATACTTTTCTGTGCATTGATGATGAGTGAAGGATAAGAATTTTCCATGCTATCTATCCCTTACTTATCTTTGAGTTGTTTGATTCATGGCTGGATGTTTAGTCTTTTCACCTTCTTATGAGCGAGTACCTTTGCAGCTTGATTGATTAGAACTTCGATTTACCTCTGCATTTTTAATTGATTGAACTTGGGTACATCTCTGCATTTTTATTGATAAACTTTGCATTGTGAATGATAAACCTATGAGTTGAATGATAGTCCCTTGGCGAACCCAACTTCTGATTTCAATGACTTCTCTGTGTGGGTTTTATTGATTATTATGAAAAGATTGTGTTTTTATCTTTCGTCTCTTATCCCTTTAGTCATCAGTCCATGCCTGAGCAGTTAGCCAGGAGCCAAATTGATGATCGTCACTCCGGTGTTTAAATACCTATAGATTCAAATGCCATGCTTTTCTGTGCATGGATGATGAGTGAAGGATAAGAATTTTTCTTGTTGTCTATCCCTTACTTATCTTTGAGTTGATTGATTTATGGTTGAATGTTTAGTATTTGCGCCTTCTTATGAGTGAGTACCTCTGTGGCTTGATAGATTAAAACTTCAATTTATCTCTACATTTTTAATTGCTTGAAGTTGGGTACATCTCTGCATTTTTATTGATAAACTCTGCATTGTGAATGATAAACCTCTAAGTTGAATGACAGTCCCTTGGACAACCCAACTTCTGATTTCAATGACTTCTTTGTGTGGGTTTTATTGATTATTATGAAACGATTTTGTTTTTATCTTTTGTCCCTTATCCCTTTAGTCATCAATTTGTGCCTGAGCAGTCGGCCAGGAGCCGAATCGACAGTCATCACTTCGGTGTTTAAAGACCTATAGATTCAAATGCCTTGCTTTTCTGTGCATGGATGATGAGTGAAGGATACAATTTTTCTCTTTTTATCCCTTATTTATCTCCGAGTTGATTGATTCATGGATGAATGTTTATTCTTTACACTTACTTGTGTAGATTTGTTTTTTCTTTGAAATTCATCTGATTAATATTTAATTTAATATGTTTGGATTTTTAGTGAGTAACTGAATGAATTTCACTTTTTTCAGTCTCTAGAACAACCAAATTCAACACTCACTTTTGATATGGCTTCTCTTCCAAACCATAGACTCTTATCATAGTAAATTGCTCAAAAAAGAACTAGTCTCCCACTTTGGTGGTCTTTTCCAATTGTAGTGACCCTTTGACTAAAGCAATAATTATAATGAATAGTTCATTTTGGATAATAAAGTCTAATATAGAAATAAAAGAGTCTTATATGGGAACTAATTATTATACTCATTTATTATAACTTCATATAATATTTATAGATGGGAACTAATTATTATCTTATTGATGATATTTATATTCATATAATATAACATCAAATTGACAACTTATTAATTAATTCATTAATAACCTAGACAATAGTAACTAATGTCTTTATTGAACCATAATATTGTATGTGTGTTGGATATGTAGGCATAGATAGCACACACATATCCCACACGTAGACGATAATAACAGGCGATGTTCCTAATGCATATTTTTAAAATGTTCACAACTAATCATGCATACAAATAAATAAAGTAAATCAAACTTCAAATAATCCTCATTAAAGAAATAATAATAATTCAAAATTCATCCATCTTTAAAATTGAATTATTATAATTTAAACATGGTAGGAACTATGTGAGGAAACAAGGAATGGCATATCAAATCCCAAATGTGATCCTCAATTGACTTAGAATCACCCCTCCCTTTAAACCCTTAATTCCATCTCGCATCTCCCATACCTTCCTTTGTTGAAATATGTTGGAGTTTCGACTATATTGATCTAACTCTAGATATAATCCAAATGTGAAAGCATCAAACCTTTCGACCTAACATCTCTAGTAGACAACTAGTATTAGTCATCACACATATAGGGGAGTGTGGATAGCATGACCCTCCCACAACACGAGGGGAGTGTGGATATCTATAGGCATTACCCTTTAGAACCATTAATTTTGTGACAATTAAGGCTCACTCAATTGCATCTTCTTCAAAATATATATGCCATTAAAACTCACATTACTATTTGTAGAAATAGGCTTCATTGCCACCATAAATTTTGTGACAATTAGGAATCACTCAAAATCATCTTCTTCTTAATATATATCCCATTAAAACTCACATTACTATTTTTACAATAGGTTATGATGCACTTACATTTGAAATTATTGTCATGATTGTTCTCAATCAATGTGAATTTCAACCTTATATGACTATATTTTATCTAGATTTCTAACTACAACTAAGCCTCACACATATTAATTTTCTCCACCTCATCTTAGTTTATATTAGGAATACGAACAACCCTCATACCCATCCCATGTTGATGTTATTAGTGGGTGTGTGAGGTTATGAAGATTAAACTCTTTGTTTTGAGGATTCTAATGCATAGCATTATATGTGGTATTAGTGGATCCAACCATAGAGAACTTTTAAGGAATCTTAAAGAAATGTTCTAATACGTTTTATTAGTGGATCCAACCATAGGGAAATTTTAATGAATCTTAAAGAAATGTTATAAGTAATATATATGTGGTCTTAGTGGATTGAACCATGTTCAAATATTAGCAATGGTATATAATCCATGTTCATTCAATACCTTCACCTCGTCGTGATTAAAACATGTCGATGTTATTAGTGGATGTGTGCGGTTATGAAGATTAAACTCTTTGTTTTGGAGATTCTAATGCATTGCATTATATGTGGTCTTAGTGGATCCAACCATAGGGAAATTTTAAGTAATCTTAAAGAAATGTTCTAATACGTTTTTTTAGTGGATCAAACCATAGAGAAATTTTAATGAATCCCCTTGCTTGTTGTTTTTCTGAATTGATTTCCCTTGGGGAACCCAACTTTTGATTTCAATGACTTCTATGTGTGGGTTTTATTGATTATTATGAAAAGATTGTGGTTTTATCTTCTGTCCCTTATCCCTTTAGTCATCAGTCTATGCCTGAGCAGTCGGCCAAGAGCCGAATCGACGGTCGTCACTTCGGTGTTTAAAGACCTATAGATTCAAATGCCTTGTTTTTCTGTGCATGGATGATGAGTGAAGGATAAGAATTTTCCCTGCTATCTATCCCTTACTTTTATTTGAGTTGATTGATTCATGGATGAATGTTTAGTCTTTGCGACTTATTATGAACGAGTACCTCTACGACTTGATTTATTAAAACTTCGATTTCTCTCTATGTTTTTAATTGTTTGAACTTGGGTACATCTATACATTTTTATTGATAAAATCTGCATTGTGGATAGATATTGAGGAGATATGGTGACACGAGATGCTCCAAACATTCCTCGCAAACGCTCTAGGTTCTCCCAAGAAGGAAGAACATGAACTCCTTCTTTGACTGAGACTCCGAGTGACCAACAACAATCTCGTCAGAGGAGATTTTCAAATGAGTCTATGAATAGATCAACTGCAGAATGTGCTCAAGCAAGTGTTATGGATGCGACCTTCTTAGATAGGCTACACATTGATACTCCTACACCTAAGAATGTAGAGAATGCCTTAGGACAAGATAATATTTCTAGTAATTTTCTTTGATTTTGTTTATTTTTGTTGTATTTTTGTGTATTTAAATTTATGTGAAGTTAAATGTTGTAATTAATTTAAAATGTGTGTGTATACAATGCGTTTAGAGCAAGGGACGACAATGAAAGAGAGAGTGTTTGTCACAAAGATTCAAATGTCGATGCAGAGGGTGAAGGTGGATTTAGGAGGCCACGTTATTAAGAAACAAAAGATTACACGCCTACGTCCACGTATCCTTTGGATGTTGGTGATGAAACTCCTTAGGAAGAGATTATTGAAGCAATGATTCTTGAGTAATGATCAGGTGTTAAAAGGAGGTTGGAAAATGATTTGGTGGTCTTGAAACTCCCTCGGGAGAGTAAACAAATTTTGCAAATTGTTTTGCATTCATTGCAAAACTTTATGGACGCATATCAAAAGATAGGGCCAACCACTGACAGTTTTGTCGATCTAATTAGGCGGCAAAAGTCAGAGGTGACGGGCCCTGATAAATGAGAGGCAGTAAAAAATAGAGTTTCAACAGAATACACCATTTCAATGTTCAACTTCAAAGAGGGCCCGAAGCGGAAGATGTTGAAGGTGAAATATTTTAAGCACCCTGACATTGCAGGACATTTGTATAACAGATTTTTGGTGGCATATGAGAAATTTCCATGGAACGATGAGGTTCCACACTATTTTTCAAGATACTTTTTTGCAAAGTTTTTCTTGTACATGCACCTTGATTATACTAGTCTATCGTTCAAATATTATGGGATTGGTAAAGGACGGGCATATGATCACAAATGAGCATATCGAAATGCGACATTGCTGAGGCTTCCATAACCTTTAGTACCTCACCCAACAAGGACATTTTCTTCACATTAAGAGTCGTAGGCTACATCAGAGGTTGGAAAAGAGGCTAGGAATGCAATCGGGGAAAATTTGGATGTGATTTTTTATGGTGTTGATGTTGGCATGAACCGTCAGCGAGCGGAAGCCAATTATCGTTCCATATTTGTTTATAAAACAGATGCGAAGTTAGATACCATGTCAGTAGAAGATGTTTTGGAATATGCAAAAAAATTTCGAGATGGTTGGAAGAAGGTCATTCAGAATGATAACCATAACCGCAGATTGGTATGTGTTATAGTTAGTAAGTTTTTGACGCATTTTATGATAGTTTACTTCTAATTCTAGATTTAGATATCATTGTATCTATATAAATTATCGAGTTGTTATTGCCATTAATTGCAGTTTTGAGATATGTTAAATGAATCTCTAGTAAGTAGGGGACTTGATTCCACAAATTTGAATTTGGATGGGTTGAATCATGTATGTGTTTTCTAATATTTGTTCAATATCCACTCTTTTGAATAAGAGATCAAAAAAATTTATAATTTTGTATAAATATCAATACATTGAATCTTAGATTTAGTTCTTAGTTGTGTTGTTCACAGATCTATATTTCATATCCTACTACTTGGGAAGGCTTGTCTCAATTTTCATTGGGAGAGTTTGAAGAGGGTGGGAGTTCACAGGTATCATTTAAATTTAATGTGTTATAATCATTTAAATTTAATTTTTCAAATTTTTAAATTTGAAATGTGTTATATAGGCTAATGTGGAGAAGAGAGTACTTAAGAGTGTGCTTGGGAGAGAAATTGAGATTGAGGAGGAAGTGGAGGAAACACCTAGATTTGGGAAGGATGTGTCCATTCAGGATGATTCATAAATGTATATTTTTTACTTTTATCAAATTTTTGTTTTCTCAAATTTTTAGTTTAGCCTTTCTTATTCAACGCTTTGATCAATTATTTTGAAATATATAGAACCCCTAGATAAGTTTATCATTGTATTAAATGGTGTACATTCAAACTTATTTAAGGTTAGATCATGATGAAGACCTAATTTTGAACTTGAACATTTGAATATTTGAGAACAGACTTTATCCCACATCAGAAAAGAGAAAGTTTATAAATTTTCTTCTATTGCATTCCTTGCTTTCTTGTCCAATAATGGCGTAGTATGGACATTTTTGTTTTCTACATAAAACGAAGAGAATTCCTTCTTGCTAGGGTATTGTCAAACTCTTAACTAAATTGGTTACTAATCACAAAAACTAACATTCAATTAGATTTACAAATAACCTCACACATATTGTATATTTGAGCTAGCCCACACATATTGTATATGTGAGCTAGCTCACACATAATTTCAAAGAGCATTTGATTATAACTAATATGAATACATCCCATTTAAATGGTTTTTGAAGAATGACTTAATATACATGTGCATATTTGTGTTTTCTTCATGTACATGCAAGATTATATGAGAACATCTATTCCACCGCAGAGAGAGGGGATAAATATTTTTCGGAAGAATGGTTTTTAAAATGGAGATTTGTGAACGTTTTTAGATATAAATAGTTTTTTGAGAGAATGACTTAATATGGAGATTTATGAATCCTTTAGTTTGAAAGGGCATCATGGAATTTGATTATATGACCACTGCAGAAGAGGAGAGAAGTATTTTACTGTTGAGGAGATAAGTATTTTATTGTTGTGTAAATATGATCAAATAAGATCACTTGGGATGAGAATTTCTGAAGGATTTGGTATCTTATTCACAAGGAGAATTTTACCTGAAGGATTTGAGACTTTATCCACAAGGAGATAAGTATTTCATTGGAAGAATGACTTAATATGGAGATTTGTGAATTTTCTTCATACACAGTTCTATATTTATTTTCATATTATTATCTAACTCTAACTCACAATTTGTTTTACCAAGAACACAATAACATCACCTGGGATGAGAATTTCACCTGAAGGATTTAAGACCTTATCCACAAGGAGAATTTCACTTGAAGGATTTGAGACTTTATCCACAAGGAGATAAGTATTCATTATAAGAATGATTTAATATGGAGATTTGTGAACTTTCTTCATACACAGTTCTATATTTATTTTCAGATTATTATCTAACTCTAACTCACAATTTTTTTAATCAAGAACACAAATTTTCTCTTTAAATTCTTTTAAGATTTTAGATAAAATTTACAAATTGTTTAAATCATGTATACTTAAAGTGGAGAGTAACTATATTAAATATGTTTAACTGTGGTTGGGTGTGTTATTATTTCTTATTGTTTATTTAATATTTAGTTACAGTATATATGCTAATATGTGTTATTTGATTTTTTTATTATTGTTTTTTATTGTTACAGATGTCTAAATTATATTTGGTGGAAAATATGTTTACAATATATTTTGTGGGAAATAGTATGTTGAAGGATGAGAATTAACTCTTTTAGTATGTATGTCAATTTTGTTTTAATCACAATTTTTGAATTCTGTATTATTTTGCATGTTTGAATTGTAAATTTTAATTTTTGAATTCTGTTTTTTTTGCAGGTATGAAGTGATCTATCTTAAATAGATGGCTTATAGTCCAGAATTTTGGAGTTAAATGTATTAGTTTTTGTTATTATCCTAAAATAGATGTAGAACCTATGTATTTTACAGTGTAACTATTCAGACTTTGATTATAATATATACATATATTTCATAATTTTGGAATTCAAAATATCAATTAATTGTCTCATATTTGATTTACAAAAAGTGACAAAGTTGTTAGTAATGAACTAATGTTTTGTATATTCTCATTTTTATAATGCATTAAATTAAACATCAAACTCTTAAATACTTTTCTGCTATGTATTAATTTAAATGCTTCATTTTATGTTCACTGTGGACTGTTAAAAATGTGATTCTATTGACATATCATCAAATAATTTTGGCAAATTAATTTTAGTAGAATAATTTTATATTAAAAGATTTATTTTTTTTTAGTTACTAATGACCCTGTTGGTTACATAGATGCACTTAACTAATAAAAAAAATTAAAGGAAAAACTAAAGGAAAGATAGGCATATGAGATCTGCTAAATAAATTGGTTACATAGATGTACTTAACTAATAAAAAAACTAATGGAAAAACTAAAAAAAACTAAAGGAAAGATAGGCATATGACTGCTAAATAAATTGGTTACATAAATGCAATTAACCAATAAAAAAAACTGAAGGAAAAAATAAAGGAAATATAGGCATATGAGATCATAGATGCTCTTAACTAATAAAAAAACTAAAGGAAAGATAAGCATATGAGATCTGCTAAATAAATTGGCTACATAGATGCACTTAACTAATAAAAAAAACTAAAGGAAAGATAGACATATGAGATCTGCTAAATAAATGAAAAGAAAAAATTAGAGTGTGAAATAATACAAGAAAGTGTTGTTATTTATCTATTTAAGAATATGCAACGCTAGTAATACAAGAATGTGTTGTTGTTTATATATTTAAGAATATGTAAACCCAATAGATGGACAAGAAAAAAGTGAACTGCCAAACATACAAGATTGTATCATTGTATATCTATTTAAGAATATATGATAGTAGTCAACATGTTAAACCATGCAAAACCTATTTGAGAATATATGGTAGTAGAAAACATTTTAAACCATGCAAAGCCTATGCTGGTATGAACTGCACTAAAAGGAATAAATTTTCATGATCTACCAATTTCCTTTAAGAAAACTTGTGTTTGATTTTGGAAGAAGATAACCAATGTGGAATTTAAAGGAGGAGGTATGCATTCAAGCATTATGTTTTAGACATGCCAAGGAACAACACATACCCCTTGTACAACTCAAATAACATGTATGAAAGAGAATTACATTAGGAAAATGATTTGCAGGCTATGGTTTAATACTATTAAGATAAACCCACATTTTTGTAAGGGTCTTCATTTGACTTTATGAAATGTTGTATTAATTTCCTTAACTTTGTTAGAGAAGATCTATTAATTACAATTTATGCAATTTAATTCTAATGATTAACACTTCTAAATAAGTTTACATGAAAATCAACTTAATTATTAAAATGAAGATTCTAAATAATTTCAAATTTTAAATAAAAATCAACTTAATAATTAGAATGGATATATTGGTATATATATGATATCATTATTAAAGTGTTATTACAACAAGTGGAAGAGATGTTTAAATTATTTTTAGTTGTTAGAATATTAATTTAAAAAATGAAAAACAAATTACCACTTAAAGAAGTCAATGCTCTCAAATCTAGGACATAAGAGATGCTCAACTCTTCTTTGATTAATGCAATAGAAATAAAAATAAAATTCTCACGATATAAGATATATCCAAATTAATTATAGGTAATGTTTATACAATAAAATCTTGAGATAGAAGAGATGTTCAAGTCTCTTTTGGTTTGTGTGATAATGATAAAATAAAATGCTCAAAATGATGTGACAAAAAAATAAAACCTTAAAATGGAAGAGATGATCAACTCTTCTTTAATTTTATCATGTAGTCATTAAAAAAATGCTCAAAGCTAGAAGAGATATTCACCTCAAAGTTCATACACCCTTAATAAAATAAAATCTCAAAGTGAAAGAGATGTTTTTAACTTTTCTTTAATTTCGAGAACAATAATTAAAAATATATATTCAAAATAAAAGAGATGTTCAATTCAACTTTAATTTATATAATGCTTGTAAAACAAAATAAAAATCGAAATGAGTTAAAATTTGAAACAAGATATTATTACAATAGAAAATATAAAATATGTTTAACTTTTTTTAAAATTAATGTAATATTATTAAAATAAAATGAAAAAAAATACTATTGAAAACAATAAGTGTTCAATGGAAACAATGTTTAACAGTTTTTTAGTTTAAAATAAAATGCTCACAATACAATTTAGGTATACAACTCAATTTTGATTGGTGTAATGCTCATGTAAAACAATTTTGATTGGTGTAATGGTTGAAAAACACAGATAAAATATGGTTGAACCATATTTTATCTGTGTTTTTTAAGAATGATCTGGAGTTTTTTATACATACCCTTTTTATACATATCCTATTTGGAAATATGGTTGAAAATAGT
>ML781755.1:148228-168227 GCA_009831015.1 Picea engelmannii | reverse complement strand
AATTTTGATTGGTGTAATGGTTGAAAAACACAGATAAAATATGGTTGAACCATATTTTATCTGTGTTTTTTAAGAATGATCTGGAGTTTTTTATACATACCCTTTTTATACATATCCTATTTGGAAATATGGTTGAAAATAGTTAAAGCAAGTCATCAAATTTTGGAATGTACTTTCAATGAAAAATAAAAAATTCTAGAATGTACATGTGCCACTTGTTTAAAGACATCGTAATGATATTCCATCTTCTATTTGTTCATGACCGACTTTGGACATTTTCTATTTTCTAACTTTATTTATTTATTTATTGAACTTCTATTAACTTTATGCACGTTGCACAAACCAACTGACTATATTGACAACTTGTGACATCTGACTGGTAGTCTTGAAAGTGAACACGAGTGTCGGTTTGATGGGTTTCTTGAAAAAATGTCCTTTCAATACAATGGATCCTCTTTCATATATAAAACTGTTATCATCGAAATCTTCTAATAGCCTCATCTTTTGTTCTGTGCATCACATCAAACAATATTTCACGTTTTCAGTGTTATCTACAGGTGCAACCATGGTAAAAACATCTCTTACAAATAATTGGATATATTGGACAACAAATAGTTTGTGTTATATTATCACACAAGTACATCTACAAGTTATTTGAAAAAATTTAAACATAAAAATTACATTCTTTAACAAGATCAAAAACTCTATCGCCATCAACTGACACTATAGTTTCATTTGATTCTATCTCCTCTGAACTTGCAAGTGGAATTTTCCCTTTTACATTAAGTTTGGTATGTCTCCAAGATTTAACATAAATTGGATTTTCGTTTTCACAAATATCTATGGATTTTGTGTCCTCTATGCAAACTGAACAAAAACAAGAGTCATTTCTTCTAGAAAATGTGACGCAGCCGCACCCTCACTGGCACGTCCGCTCCCACAGGATCTTCTTCTTCTCGGCCCAAAGAACTCCAAGGTTCTTCTATTTCCCTATCGGGAAATTTGCACCCACATATTTTCTTCTGCGCGACTTCCCTTTGTTCACTTATCGGGAAATTGGAACTCGCGAATTCGCAAGTTCTCGGTTGCTCGCTGGGCTCTCGAATCCCCAAGACTCGATATGTCAGTCAACGCTGACTTCCTCTCTCCTCTATCGGGACTTCGACTCTATCGTGACTTCGCAACTCGCAATATCAAGCACTCGGTTTTCCAACCCCCGATATCCGATGCGTCGAAATGCCGATGCACGCATGAGTTGACTTTTCCACGGTCCCTTATATTCATCGGAACTTCGGACTTCACGGGATCGCGAATCCTAACACCTAATATTTGGGACTTTCACTGCGAGACCCCGATGACTTCGTGCCACCTATACTCCACTTCTCCGACTCCCTGTGGCCCATACTTTCTACGCAACCATCGAGATATCGTGTATCGCAATATCGCGATTCCCGTTACCAAGTCTTGGGCACTTTTCTCACGAGATCCCGATAGGCGATATCGCAAGTACTCCAACCAGCCCTGGCTGACTTGGATCAACGATTTTGCCCCTCCTGAGCTTAGAACCTCTTCACACTTGAGCTGTAACTACCTTGCACCTCCGCAAGATCCAACAACCCTCAGAACTTCGTGAAATCTCCTCGGAGGATTTTGACCGTCCTTTCTTCCTCTGCCAATCCATGAAATGAAGAAGTGTCTCTTCCACGAAACTCATTCGCCTGCTCGCCAACCTGCGACGCCTCCCTCGAGCTTTCAATGGCAGCTTCCCTTGCAATTATCCTTCGATGCGTTCGAAGGCCTACTCCTCCTGAGCTTCCTTACGATTCTCAAAACCTTAGAACGAACTTTGCACACACTCCTTGCGGAAAATCTTCAACCTTGTCTAAGTGTTGAAGTCTTTCGACCCTGCGCACTCCTGTAGCAGCAGTCTTTCAAAGCTCTGCTCAGGTTCGCAACCCTGAGGCTTTTCCCTTTTCCTGTGCACTCCTTGCACGACACTGTGCCTAACTACACCTTCGAGAAAATGAAAACAAAAACTATCTCTAATTGAACCCTTCCGTCAACGCACTCCTTGCGGACGATTCGACTGCACTCCTTGCAGGAATTCTATGGCTCACTTAAAGAAACAATTGAAACTCATTTCATCTCCCTCTCAGAATTCAATTCAACCATGAAATCACATACACAACATATAAACGCAAATGTATAACAGGAAGCAAACATTCATGAGCATAACATCAATACACAGAGAAGCAACACAAACCATGAATTTGAATCAAAGCTTTCTTCTATTAATTCAAATGTCTGTACATGGGTGTTTTCACACAGTTCTCTTCTTTCTCTTCTCTTCTTTCTCCTGTTCAATCTAATAATACAATGATACAATGAGGGTGTCTATATTCGTTTTCCCTCTTGAACTCTAAAGCTATCAAATCTTAAAATTAAATTCCTATCTACCAGCATTAACTACATTAAATGTCGTCTATCTACCTAAGGACGAGAGCTATCCGCTCAAGGTCGATTACAATATACAAGTGCACCATATCTTAAATGACTCATTTAAGATATGCGCAACAATTTCCATAGCATTTTCAAAAATGTGTGCTGGCTTGTCCAGTTGTCCTTCGCTCTGCACTGGCTCGCTTGATGTGCTGGTGATGCTCCTGCATTATACTCCTCGGATTGAAAAATTTCATGGGCTCCTTTCCATGAGCTCTTGCACAGTTTGTCCATGCTTCTGAATCACTGCTTCAGTCTCCCAGCTGGCATCTTCCACTGGATGATTCTTCCATTTGACCAGATACTCGAAGTATTTCTTTCGCCTTGTCTTCTTACCCACTCTCTTGTCTAGTATGCATTCCATCTGTGGCTTCTCTACTATCGACATCTGCTTCGCCCACTGGATCACTGGTTGCTCAGTTGTAGTCTCTATTTCTCCAGCCCTGTATGGGTATAAATCTGCGATATTAAATATCAGAGATATTCCGATGCCATCTGACAACTCAATATCATAAGCATTTTCTCCAAATTTTCTCAAGACCCTGCATGGCCCGATTTTCTTCATTTTCAATTTATTGTATGTTCCCCTCATGAACCTTTCTTTCCTCAAGTGTGCCAGAAGTAGATCACCAACTTCGAACTGAAGTTGTCTCTGATGTTGATCTGCTCTGCGCTTGTACTCCTGATTTGAATCTATCAGTCGCTGCTTCACTTGGTCGTGAAGTTCCTTCATCGCTTCAGCGAATTCTTCTGCACTAGCGCTGCTAGTCGCAGTCTGTTTTGAATCCCATAGTTCATAAACTCCTCTTGGTTGTATCCCATATACAACCTGAAATGGACTCTTCCCTGTACTTCGGTTCACTGAGTCATTGTATGCGAACTCTGCATGTGGTAATATGCTATCCCAACTGCTATGGTGCTCCGCCACTAAGTTCCTCAGCAAGTCTCCCAGACTCCTGTTGACCACCTCCGTTTGTCCATTCATCTGAGGATGATAAGCAGAACTAAATGCCAAGTTAGTTCCTAGCTTCTTCCATAAGGTCCTCCAAAAATGCCCTATGAATTTGGTGTCCCTGTCTGAAACTATGCTTTTCGGCAATCCATGAAGTCGAACGATCTCTTTGAAAAATAAATTCGCGATGTGAGTCACATCGTTGGTCTACTGGCATGGGATAAAATGTGCCATCTTAGAAAACCTGTCCACTACTACAAAGACGAAATCAAATCCTCTCTGCATCCTCGGCAACCCCAATACAAAATACATACTTATTGCCTCCCACGACCTTTCTGGTATGGGCAATGGCTGATAGAAACCTGCATTCTGTTTTCTCCCCTTCGAATGCTGGAAAATTCAACACCTGTCAACAAACCTTTTGACCTCTAATCACATCCCTGGCCAGAAATATGATTCGCTCAACTTCGTGAAATTTTTTTCATGGCCAAAATGTCCTGCTAATCCACAACTGTGCTTCTCCTTCAACAGATTCTCCCTCATGGAGCAATTCGGAATACACAGTTGATTGCCTCTGAACAACAATCCCTCCTAGATCATATAGTCTATCCAAGGGCTCCTATCTCTAAGAACTAGATTCTCAGCTGCTTCATATGCTTCTCCAAAGTTTGCATCTCCTGCGTACATGTCCTTGATATTTTCAAAACCCAATGTTTTGACTCGAAATTCCTGCAGCAACAAACACTTCCCGCTCAAAGCATCAACCACTTTGTTAGCAGTACCCGAAATGTGTTTAATCACAAATGTGAAATTCTGCATATACTCTACCCATTTTGCATGTTTCTGATTCAACTTCTCTTGTTGACTCACAAACTGTAATGCATGATTATCACTGTACAATACAAATTCTTTTGGGATCAAGTAATGCCTCCACTTCTTCAGCGCCTGTATGATAGCATAAAATTATTTATCATACATGGAGTATTTAATTTCGCCTCATCCAATTTCTCACTGAAATATGCGACTGGTCTGTCTTCCTGACTCAAGACCGCTCCTATGGCATACCCGCTTGAATCACATTTCACCTGAAATGTCTTCAGGAAATCCGGCAACACCAACACTGGTCATTCCATTATCTTTCGCTTCAACAGATTGAAGCTCTTCTCAGCCTCTGTTGTCCAATGAAAATACTTATGTCGTTTCTTCACTGTATCCATCATTTCTGCGTTGATTCCAATGAAATTCCTGATGAATTTCCAGTAGAAACTAGCCAAACCATGAAAACTCCTCACCTCGAATACATTCCTCGGTGATGGCCAATTTTTAATCACTTCTACCTTATCCGGATCCATCCTCAACTCATTAGATGAAATAACAAACCCCAAGTAAATGAGCTCTGTCTTCATAAATGAGGACTTCTTCATGTTTATCAACAGCTTCTCCTATTGTAGCTTCCTCATCACAATGGCCAAATGTTTCAAATGTTCAGCGTCTGATTTACTGTAAATCAGTATGTCATCCAGATACACAATGACAAATTTCCCGATGAATTCCCTCAGGACTTCATTCATCAATCTCATAAAGGTGCTTGGCGCATTCGTCAAACCAAACAACATGACTAGCCATTCATACAGTCCTTCGTTGGTCTTGAAGGTCGTCTTCCACTCATCGCCTTCTCTCATGCGAATCTGATGATATACGCTCTTCAAATCTATCTTTGAAAAGTACTTTTCCCCGCTCAGGAAATCCATCAGATCATCCATCCTCGGCAATGGAAACATGTACCTGATGGTTATCTTGTTAATCGCTCTTGAGTCGGTACACATTCTCTAGCCCCCATCTTTCTTTGGACTCAGTACCGTTGGAACGGTACACGGGCTTAAGATTTCTCTGACCAGCCCTTTATCTAACAATTCCTGTACCTGCCTTTTAACCTCTTCGTTCTCCTGCGGCATCAACCTGTACGCAGCTTTGTTCGGAAAACTGGCTCCTGGTATGAGGTCTATATGATGACTCACACTCCTCATCGGTGGCAACGAACGAGGTAATTCGTCCACTATGATATCAGCAAACTCTTCCAGTAGTTCCTGAATCTCATCTGGTAGATCATCCACTCTTGTGCTAGTCAGAACAATCCTCGGTTTTCTAACCACAAAGAATTGTGGATCTTCTTTCTTCTCCATCTCCGTAAGAAGCTCCTTCCCACTCATGAGAAATACTGTGTTTCTTACTTTCGGTTTCACCTCCTTACCTTTTATCAGAAGCAACCTGTGTGTCCTCCCATCCTTCTCCAGGGTATATGTGTTCATTCTCCCATCATGAACCACATTTCTGTCATATTGCCATGGTCTACCCAGCACTAAATGACATACATCCATAGGAATGACATCACATAAGACCTTATCATTATACCCTCCTATTTTGAATTCAACTAAACACTGTTTAGTGACACTCACCTGATGTCCCTTCTATAGCCATGAAACTTTGTATGGACTCGGGTGATCAGTTGTCTCCAGTTCCAACTTTTCCACCATCTCGGTTGAAACAAGATTATCCGTGCTACCATTGTCCATGATAACCTTGCACACCCAATCCTTGGTCTTGCAAGCTGTTCTAAAAAGTTTGGTCCTCTGAGCTGAGTCCTCCACCTCCTTCTCGGGTGTTAAGAGAACTTTACGCATCATTAGTGACCTTCCACCTTCTGTGTCTTCGGTCTCAGCATCATGCCTTTGCGCCTCTGTGATGTGAGCTTCTCCAATGTCATTCTTTTTCTCTGGACACTCAAATGACCTGTGCCCATTCTTTCCACATGTGAAGCATGTAATTACTCCACCTCAACCTCTTCCTCTACCTCTAGTATGAGGAAAGGTGTTTGCATCAACATAATCTCCCTTCTGCTCATTTTGTTGTCCTCTCTGTTCAATGTATGGTCCTTTCTGTGAGGTTCCACCTCTCTCAACTTTACCCTGAGGTTTCTTCCATTCCTCCTTGGGCTTCTGATACTTGTCTTGGGCAATTGCTTTGCCTCTGGGCTGACTCCTGCCTCGCCCTCACTGACCTTGCTTATGGCTCAGCTTCTCCTCGACTTTCAGAGCCATTTGATAAGCATCCTTCACCATTCAGATGGTTACCATGCTTAATTCATCCTGAATGTCATATCTCAGACCATTCAGATATCTTGCAACCTTCTCATCGTCACTCTCCCATTGACTTGCTTTGATGTTCAGTCGATAGAATTCTTCATTGTATTCTTTCACTGTCATCAACTTCTATCTCAGGTTCTGCATCCTCCTGAACATAGTGATTTGATAATCCCTTGGGATGAACTTTGCCTTCATCTTTGCAATTATTCGATCCCAACTCTTGATCTTTTGCTTGCCTTTGCAACGTCTATCTGTTTGTAGCTCATCCCACCAGAATGTTGCATGTCCTTTCAAGCGCGTGACAGCATGCTTGACCTTCTTATCCTCTTCGATATCTTCATAATCGAAGTAGGTGTCAAGAGCTCTAATCCAATCTAGAAGCTCTTTTGCATCCAGATTCCCCTCATAGACTGGAATGTCCATCTTCACCTTTGCACCCATTCTTGCGATAGATTTAATCAATCACTCCATTGATGCATCTTCGGCTGCAACTTCCTCATTGTGTTCAACCTTGACTTCGCCTTCGGAGTCACTTAGATCTCAAGCACTGGCTGTGCGTCTTTGAGTTGTTTCCATATCCTCGAGTCTTGCTCAGAGATCTCTCATCTGCCTCTCCATTTCTGGATTTCCTGCTGGCCTGCCTCTTCTTTGCACCTCCCTATATTCTGGGTCAGGTGATTTTCTTTCTCTTCTGGGTGGCATGGTGAATTTATCCTCTCCTCTGCTACAGAAAGCAAAGATATATTCCTTCTCTGATACCACACCTGATGTTGTGTATCAAAGTACCCTTTACCTCTTTCCTCTCTTGCCTGAAATATACAGACAATCAATAGGCTCTGATACCACACCTGACACAGCCGCACCCTCACTGGCACGTCCACTCCCACAGGATCTTCTTCTTCTCGGCCCGAAGAACTCCAAGGTTCTTCTATTTCCCTATCGGGAAATCTGCACCCACAGATTTTCTTCTGCGCGACTTCCCTTTGTTCGCTTATCGGGAAATCGGAACTCGCGACTTCACAAGTTCTCGGTTGCTCGCTGGGCTCTCGAATCCCCGATACCTGATATGTCAGTCAACGCTGACTTCCTCTCTCCTCTATCGGGACTTCGACTCTATCGCGACTTCACAAATCGCGATATCAAGAACTCGGTTTTCCAACCCCCGATATCCGATGCACCGAAATGTCGATGCACGCGTGAGTTGACTTTTCCATGGTCCCTTATCTTCGTTGGAACTTCGAACTTTGCGGGATCGTGAATCCTAACACCTAATATTTGGGAATTTCACTACGAGACCCCGATGACTTCGTGCCACCTGTACTCCACTTCTCCGACTCCCTATGGCCCATACTGTCTACGCAACCATCGATATATCACGTATTGAAATATCGCAATTCCCGTTACCAAGTCTTGGGTGCTTTTCTCACGAGATCCTGATAGGCGATCTCACGAGTACTCCAACCGGCCCTGGCTGACTTGGATCAACGATTCTGCCCCTCCTAAGCTTTGAACCTCTCCACACTTGAGCTGTAACTAACTTGCACCTCCGCAAGATCCAACAGCCCTCAGAACTTTGCAAAATATCCTCAGAGGATTTCGACCATCCTTTCTTCCTCTGCTAATCCACGAAATGAAGAAGTGTTTCTTCCACGAAACTCGTTCGCCTGCTCGCCAACCTGCGACACCTCCCTCGAGATTTCAACGACAGCTTCCCTTGCGATTATCCTTTGATGCGTTCAAAGGCCTACTCCTCTTGAGCTTCCTTACGATTCTCAAAACCTTAGAATTAACTTTGCACGCACTCCTTGCGACAAATCTTCAACCTTGTCTAAGTGTTGAACTCTTTCGACCCTGCGCACTCCTGCAGCAACAATCTTTCAAAGCTTTGCTCAGGTTCGCAACCCTGAGGCTTTTCCCTTTGCCTGCGCACTCCTTGCACAACACTGTTCCTAACTGCACCTTCGAGAAAATGTGAACAACAGCTATCTCTAATTGAACCCTTCCATCAACGCACTCCTTGCGGATGATTTGACTGCACTCCTTGCAGAAATTCTCTGGCTCACTTAAAGAAACAATTGAAACTCATTCAATCTCCCTCTCAGACTTCAATTCAACCATGAAATCACATACACAACATATAAAAGAAAATGTATAACATGAAGCAAACATTCATGAGCATAACATCAATACACAGAGAAGCAACACAAACCATGAATTTGAATCAAAGCTTTCTTCTATTAATTCAAATGTCTGTACATGGGTGTTTTCACACAGTTCTCTACTTTCTCTTCTCTTCTTTCTCCTGTTCAATCTAATAATAGAATGATACAATGAGGGTGTCTATACCCATTTTCCCTCTTGAACTCTAAAGCTATCAAATCTTAAAATTAAATTCCTATCTACCAGCATTAACTACATTAAATGTCGTCTATCTACCTAAGGACGAGAGCTATCCGCTCAAGGTCAATTACAATATACAAGTGCGCCATCTCTTAAATGACTCATTTAAGATATGCGCAATAATTTCCATAGCATTTTCAAAAATGTGTGATGGCTTGTCCAGCTGTCCTTCGCTCCACGCTGGCTCGCTTGATGTGCTAGCGATGCTCCTGCATCAAAATGAAAACACATTTTGAAAACGTTTTGTTTTAACTGAATGTATTTTTTGTGTCCTAGGTATTGTAGTGGCGTCATATGAGATTGATCTATTTACATCTTGGATTCCAACATACCAAAAAAACATGCACAAGACAAGAACTTATTAACTTGAAATCTCTCAAGAAAATGATTGAAGTTTGAATATAAATTTGAACACGTTCAAATAAAAATATCATGTGTATATGTGTAACATTTATATATAGACACACCTGTGCACATCCCTTGATGGATTATATTCATGGCTTAGCGCCATTTTGCACCATTAAAAAACTTGTTCATTGGATTCAAATCGATCGGCATGAGGGTTCATCTGATACCTTCGAAGTGATCATTTTACACATGCCCCTGCACCGTCGTGCTCTCATTTTCCATGACCAGTCTAAAAAAAAATTCAACAATGTGTAATGTTTAATTTTTTATGAAGATGACATAACCAATAGAATGATCGTGAAGATTTGAACTGACCCACACACCCATTTGACCATATCCAATGTCAATCCAATTTGATTTCACATTCTTTCAATGAATCATAAAATTTATCAAAATAGTGTTGTACATAATGTGTGTTGTGTGCTCGATCATCACTTATATAAACATGATATTCTTTAATAACATGTTGATTTTCGTTGGTGGTTTCTATGTTATCAAGACTTCATTGAGCATGTCTATATAGAAAGTGGACAAATATCGTGAATTGATCAGAAAGATAATATTCACTCTGTATTTCTTTTTGTGCAGCGAATGTGTAATTCTCTGGAAAATCAACTATAGAAAAAATTGTCCCTGGTGGAAACACTTCACGGGAGTGTTTGAATTGTATATCTTTCCATCGAGCTCTATGTAAATGCTTGGTGTATTTATAAATTTCTTCCTTAAACTTTTTCAAAAAATCTATCACACAGATTTTATCTACCTTCAAATCAATCCCTTTGGAAATAACATTTGAAGAATTTGGTGTTGTGTTGTTGATATATTCACATCTCTTCCAATTGACTGTTATATTAGAAAATGATTGATCATTCATATCAATATGATACTTTGAATGAAACAAACTTAGATTTCCACAACGATCGCATTTATTTCCACCAACACATTTTTTTTTGTAAAATAAATCATCATCTTCTCTTTCAATAGAATTTCAGATATAAAAAACACGGAATGTGGAAGGAGGAGGTGAACCTAGCCATAAAGTTTTACCAAAATCCAAAAAAGTGTCATAATACAACTCAAATTCCACATGATAATGACAACAATAAGTGTCACGAACAATGATGGGTCTAACAAACCATGGTTTTTGTTGCACAAATGTATTGATGGAAATTTTAATTTATTTGTGCTCTTCTTTGAACTTATTGAACAATTTTATTTGTGTCATTGGAAATATATGTTTTGGATGTTATTCATATTTTTTTTGTGCTATTCTTCATCACAACACATCCCTTGTATGTGGTGAAACACGAGATTCTTCCAACCAACAATTACGGGCCAATTCTTTAACATTTTCTGCAAATCTATCTTTGTAGGGTTGTCTAGAAATCATTGTCCAACAAGCCAGTTCATCATTTTCATCTATTTGCAATCAAAATTTTCTATGTTTGTGCAATGTTTTTCTTGACATTCCCATTGTTTTTGCCATGTGTCTTGTCAAATGATATTTTATATTGCTAGATGAAACAATTGTTGTTTGTATCACTCTACGTGTAACATTGACATCTTTTTTTCGAGATTTTTCAAAAAGCTTTTAATACACTAGTTATATTGTCAAAAACATTATGTTTCACCTTTGTATCCTTTGTCTACTTTTGAATACCCAATAATGATGTAGCTTCTTTTAACTTTCTTGACTTCATTAGATAGAGTAAAAGTTGAGCTTGTACTGTTACCGATTCATCTTTGAAAAAAATATTATACATATTGTTAGTTCGATATCTTATATAATGCTTAGATTTTTTCTTCCCAAATTTGTCAGTATCAACATTTTATAATATTTCATAATCAATGTTGATAGATTCTCTTGCATATTTCAATTTAAAGTTTATATTAAAAAACAAAACCCAAACACAAATTCACTAAACTATATATCTAAATTTATGTACATACCTATAGGTGATTCGTCTTCTACTTCAATTTCAGATTCAACGTCTTCTGCTTCAATTTCGGTTTCAACACCTTCTGCTTCAATTTCGGTTTCAATGTCTTCTTCAACATTATGAGACAAATCTATTGTATTTTTTTTGAAAAACATCAAATTGTAATTACAATCAATTATATTATTTACAATATTTTAAATTTGAATTCTATACTTTCTAAATACAGTCCCAATGTGTGTCGTGTGCTCGATCATCATATGTGCATGCATACCTGGTTGAACTTCTTGTTGAAAATATCTATTTACATTATCATCATTTCTTTCTTCAATATTTGCACGTTCTCGTTTCTTTCTCCAATAATGCTCTTTCCTTTGTTCGTTTTGGTGAGTATCATCTCGAGTGCGATCAAATTTTCTCTTGCGCAAACTTTTGTTTCCCATGACTTTTATAATTATTTGTAAAAGATATGTTCAACAAAGACTTCACCTTGAAAAAATGATCAAAATTTATCTTTCAGCATATGAATTGTTATTCCAATAAAAACTTGAACAAACATCAATTACCTTATTAAAAAAAAACCAAAAATATGATTCGAAACTTTGTTTAGGTGCTCTAGAAAACCATCATGTATCAATATCGATCCTCCGATTAAGCCTATGGAACAGAGGGAAGAAATAATGAAAGAAAAGAATACAACTGTAATCAGTAATAGAAATGATTTGAAATCCCTATCCCTGAGCTCATATATGTTCGTCCATCTGATGAATCGTGTTAAATGTGTTCAGCTGAAAGCGTATTTATATGTTTTGGCACGAAATGAAAAGATACGACGTGTCTTTTCATTTTTTCCAACCGATGGAATTCGCTCAACACGCTTTCGACCAAAAGAAAGTTTTTTCGGTCGAAAACCTTGGAAACTGTTCAATTTTGATGGTTTTCGTTAGAATTTAGTCTTTCAGACGAAATAATATTGTTTCGGTCGAAAGATTATTTCGGCCGAAAACATGAAATTGGGACTAAAAATAGAAACCAGAGAATTTCCCCAAAATTACCTGAACTTCAAAGGTTGTGGACTCCTGCAAATATTCAGAACTGGGTTTCAAAAATGACACCATCATTTACAAAATTGAATCTACTTTCAATTCCTATAATTTTTTTTCATTTTCACTATTTTTATCTAATTTTATATAATTAAAAAAAAAAAAATCATTGCATAATATTTTCAGCAGACATTATGATTTAGTGAAATGAAAAATTCGTATCTCTAAAAATATACAGTGAAAAATTTAGAAAAAATTATATCCATAATCCTTAAATTGTTCTTTTCAAAAGGGTATATTTATATTTTTATTTTAAGTAAAAAATAAGATAGATACAAGGTGTAGAAAAACATGTGTTTAAAATATGCAACGTTTTCAGCTTGGTCAACTTAAAAAAATTCTAGAAATTATAATATTCATCCGTTAGATTCAAAATTATAGTCATAATAAAATAGAGTCTCTGTAGATTGTTGCAGTGTATTTCGTTTCTTAAAAACATAAGTTTAATAATAGATAAATTGTTGTGGGAAAAAATAACTCATTATCATTCCTTTCATGTTTAAGAAACAGACTGTTAATCAATTGTCAAATTGACATATCAAATCTTGATAAAAAAAAATTGAAAAATAGTCATTGGAAAGCTAACAAAATTCTTTACAAGTTTTGTTTTTACTATAAAGTGAAATTCTAAATAAAAAAAATACTTTTGTATGCCGAAAGTTGAAGAACTTGTGAAAATACAGTTTTTTTTTTCTCATAAAACAAGCAAAAGTGTTACCCATCTTCATGATTTCACCCTACAATATTTCAACAGTCCCCCTTAACGAGAAGGTTTTTCTACTGACATGACCCAATACAACATATTCAAGAGAAGGAGAGGGAAACATCATCATCAACATCTGGAACACTGATTGACACATCTATAATTCATTGGAAGTTTTTCTCATCATCAATATCATCATCGTTTACATCATGGAGATGAAGCATCAACATCATCAATAGCACGAAGATGGAACAAAAACATCATCAAAAAAACGAAACTAAAATAAAAACATCATCAACAGCACAAAGCTGGAACAACAACATCATCAAAAACATGAAGTTGAAACAACAACATCATCAACAACACGAAGCTGAAACATCAACATCATCAACATATGGTAACAGAATGAGACATGTGTATCAACAACAACATTTGTGGTACTTTGACAGACCGTCCTTACTGGACCTTTCGAATCTTCCTAGAAATCATAAGATTCCCTAGGATATAAAATCCTAACAAGCTACCATGTGGTACTCTTACAGACCATCATTATTGGACCTTCGGGATCTGCCCATGAATCATAAGATTCCCTAGGATATAAAATCCTAACTGAGCTACCACTACTGATCACAACTAGCATATACATGTACAAGTACTCTGACATATTGTCCTTACTAGACCTTCAGGATCTGCCCAAGGATGATCAATCCCTTAGGATATAAAATCCTAACGAAGCTACCTGTTGGTCAAGATACCACAATATCATCAACATCACTCCCCCTTTCGAGGGAGGTGCTTTAAGACAACACCAATCTTGTCTCGGAAGTACTCAAACTTTACACGAGACATAGGCTTGGTCAAAACATCTACAACCTACTCATCTGTGCCGATATATTGGAGCTTTACAACTCCCCTCTACACCATATCACAAATGTAGTGATATTGGATCTCCATGTGCTTCAACTTGTCATGGAACATTGGGTTCTCCTTCATCTTTATACAACTTTGATTATCAAATAGAATCATGGTGGCTTCCATCTCTAGATCGAACAGACCTGTCAACAACTTCTGAGGCTATATGGCTTCACAATTGGAGGAACATACTGCAATGTACTCCGCTTTTGTCGTGCTGAGAGAAATATTGGATTGCTTCTTGCTTTTCCATGAAGTCATGGTTGACCCCAAACTGAAACAACATCTTGAAGTCTCTTTCTGTCTGAAACACTTCCAGCCCAATATGAATCATTATAACCATACAATCTCAAGTCATGATCTCCAATATAACAGATACCATAATCCAACGTACCCTTAAGGTATCTCATCACATGATTTGCAACTACAAGGTGAACATGTTTGGGCTCCACTAGATATCGACTGAAGGTGTTCACATCAAAGAATATATCTGGCCTGGTATTCATCAAATACATCAACGATCCAATAATCTGTCTGTATAGAGTAGCATCAACCAACTCTGGCGAAGTATCAACCGAGAGCTTCAAATTCGTTTCCATGGGTGTGTTCCTGGCTTTACATTCCAACATGTCAAATCTCTTCATTATTTCAACTGCATACTTTTCTTGGTTAAGGAAGATATTCTCTAGGCTCTTCCAAACTTCAAGACCTAAGAAATAATGCATCAGACCTAAGTCTTTCATCTCAAACTCTGCAATGAGATTTTTCTTGGAATCTGTGATGAGATTTTCTTCTCCTGTTAAGAATAAGCCATCCACATATAGTAGCAATATAACTGGTTTGTCATTCATAACCTTGAAGTAAAAGTTAGGATCAACTTTGCTTTTGGTAAATCCCAAGCTCATCAGGAAACTATCAATTCTTCCATACCAAGTTCTCGGATCTTGTTTCAACCCGTACAAAGATTTCTTCAACCTGCATACATGAGTCTTCTTGTCTCGTACTTCAAACCAAATTTTCAAATCATGTTGTACCAACCTGGTACACTTGTTCAATTGCAACTCAATCTATATAATCATGTGTTGGTTCTATGTGCTTTCCGCAAAGCACTATCTATCTTACTTCTTGAGAGTATGTTCTCTACTCTCTCTGCAACTGTTCCTCTAGAATTGAGACTCTACACCTGTAGCTGCTATTTATGAAGTTGAGAATGAATTCTCTATTCTCACTGTAATTGTTGAACTATGAGAGTATCTTCTCTATTCTATCATGGAAACAACTTCATCTGAGATTGGCTCAATAACTGATACTGAAGGTATCTTTTCTTCTTTCATGGAGGTAACTTAATCTCAAATACAAGGAATGCTCCCCCTAAATCTCATACTGTATCAGAATCATGGTTGTTCTAGTTGTCTTCACGAATATTGGAAATATTTCTTCATTTACTAGAGCAAGTGTCTCATCATAGTCTTCTCCCCCTTGCTGGGAGAATCCTCTGGACAGGAGAATCCTTTGGACACAAATTAGGATTTGTACATCTTTATATTGTTATCTACAACATGTTTGATCTGTTAGATCAATCTTGGAAGTCACCACTAAATTCCCTTCTAGTCTCAAGGAAACATCCATATCCCAGTCCTTTTGATTGGCTTCCTTCTCTGTCACTGAAACAAGGGAATATTCCCAGGAGATTTCATGTCCCCTAGAGGTCTCTGAATCTACAATATAGTATTCTCAACTCATGGCATCTATTTTTCAGTTCTTGAAGATGTCTCCTTTTCCATCTGATCCTCTTTGAGATCAGGCTCACTCTGAGTCTACAAAGACTTCATAGTCTCTACAAGATACAATTGGTGTTGAATACCAAGTGTTAATATGAAAATATGAGTCAGAATTCAAACAAATTTTTCTTCCTGTCAAGGTGGTTTCATTATCCATTGATCAAGTATATTGTGAGTTCTATTCTAATGTTCAACCATATTTGGATCCTTCTTCTCCTTACAATCAATCTCCATATGAGATACGTTGTATCTTAAAAGTAGCTTCTTCGTCTTCTTTGGCACATGGATGTATACAGTCATGTATGCAACTTGAATAGTTTGATCCATGTCTCATCAAATATGTTGCCTCATGCAACCGTCACTATAGATTCCTCAGGGTTATCACCTGTGACCTACCCGAAACAAGAACAACAAGGGAGAAACAACATACAAGAATAATACTCTTTATAATAATAATAAAACAATAGTGAGAACAATCATCACAATAGCTCCTTTAGAGCTATTACTTATGACCTTCTTGAAACAAGGGTAAAAAGTAAAAAATAAAATAATAAGGAATTAGAGAAACAATCTTCTAGTGTTGTGATCAATCATTCCTGCATGGTAACTCAGAAACAAAACAAGAAGTTTCTCATAGAGGAGATTGTTATTTATATCTAGTAAAAGATTACACTAAGCATTTATCTCAATAGTGATCACATGCTACCAAGTATTCAATAGTAAAACTTTTCAAAGATTGCTATCACAACTATAGTGTTTAGCAGTTATCAAACTTGATATGTGTAAATTTGAATCTTATTAATTTAATCAATAAAACCTAGAACCTGGAATATTTTCCTCAAGAATGAGTGTGTTGCTTTTCTTCCAAGTTTCCTTCACTCAAGATGACAAGTATTTTCTTCAACCTGTCCTCCGTACTAAGATAATATGATTTCTTGACAGAAAACTGGGTTAGAGAATAAACTCTATAATCTCAACTTTAATCAATCTAATACATTGACTTTAATTTTAACCAATGGTTAGTACGATGGTTACAACTTCAACATACAACTTAGATGTTCATAAGATCAAAATAATGTCATAACAAATAGATGCATATCAAAATAATCAAACCCAAGGTGCATTATTCCTTTGAATGAGCTCGATCTGAGATCCCTCTGGATCTATTTATATAAAAGATCATTTCTCCTACAAATACCCTTTAAAACTAATAATACAATTTAAACATATGTAAGTGCATACCTCTGACAGTATCGACAAATAGTGGCACCATCCAACAGTAGCGACAATAAATAAAAAACCTTTAAAGGCGTTACAACTTGTAATTTAAAGGTAGATGGAGATTTGTTAGGGTAAGGCGCACTAGGATGATAAAAAAATCAGTCCCAACACTTCAAAAAAAAATTCACTGCAACTGGTGCAAATAAACTGGCATGAAAGAACTGGCATCGCAATTGCAACTTAGGGTTTTATGAGGAAATCCTAATTTCTTCAAAATTCAAATTTCGGAATCCAAGGAATAGATGCGCTGACTTAGGTGAGTTTGTTGGAGCTGTTTTTTTCATAAAATTCCAAGTTTTACCCCTTGAAACTTGACCTGCACAATTCTAGACTGGTACTTCTGGTACTAGTTCTGGTTTCCTAGTTTTCTAGTACTGGTCAAAACTAGGGTTTGACTTTCTAGAGAATATGGCCACTGAAAAAGTTCACTCAAGATGCCAAAAGATGCACTAGGGCAAGGAACACTTCCTAAGATAGATTTTGGTAAAAAATTCCTCTTCAGTAAAAATCCCTAATTTTCTTATACGACAACAGTGACATTTTTAGATACCTAGTGAAAGATGTTCTATTCAGTCAAGCTCCAAATACTGAATTTACAAATACCACCATATAAATATGGTTTGACCAATCCACAAAAGGGGATTTGATCTTATACAAGACCCGACATGATCAATCTGCAAAAGGGGATTTGGTCTATAAGATAATAACTCAAATACAATTAGACTACTCTTCGGAGTTACAATATTTCAACATTGTGAGAGTGGTTTCCATCACATTGATCTAATGACCATGAACACATGAGAATAATCTGATTTTTGCATATGGCTATTTGAGATTGTATAAGATGCTTGGAGCCTACGGTAAGTTTTTTAGTGTGTAGTATGAAAATTGTGAGAGTCCTACTATTATTTTTGTTTATAGTGTAGTCAACTACTTTATTACTGGTGCATGTCAAGATATTGAATCTACAACAAATATTGGAAGAAAAATGATGCATTATGTACGTATATCAGAACATATGTACATAGATAAGAATAAGGATGATAACATTGCTGAAAAATATTTTGTCAGCATTTGGTTGGGATTGATGTAGAAGAATGACATGATTATTGAGGCTACCATTTACCGTCTATCTCTTGTGGTTGCCACGTAATTCATGAGGTTGGGATCAATCTCCATAGATAGGATAGAAGATTATCCTCTTAGCATCTTGTTGAGGTGCTTGTAAACATTGGTTGATTTATCGTGTGATCACATTGTGAAGATAATGAGTAGCTTCCAATTGATATATGTTGACTATGGAGATTCAAATTGCATTGAATTGATGCAAAAATGTGTTTACTCATTTTGGTTTAAGGTATTGATAAGCCACACATGTTAAATGAACTCAGAGAAGGATAAGGATAAGGAGATATATATAAAGTAATCGAAAGTAAGCAATTTCTTATTAAGTCAATAGGTGATTTTTGTATCCCAGTATGAAGGAGATGTATAATTCCTTCAGTGATTAACATGATGTCCACCTTAAGTAAAATATTTCTACACACACATAAAGAAATTGAAAGTAAAAAGTTTCATATGGTTAAAACGTTTCAATGTTTTGTTTCTCATTATGAGGTACATGTGTACTTTATTCTATTCTCAACATGGAGTTAACATGTGGCACACACACACACATATTAAGAACTGGTAAGAGGGAGATGTGTGTATGGGGGGGGGGTTTGTTGATACTGAGAGGGGGGTGAATCAGTATCCAATACAATTTAAAAACCTTTTTCAAATTACACTTAAACCATTCAATTATATCCAATGAGCAATGAACAATAGTATAAGAGTTACACCAATACACCACAATACACCATGCACAATATATGAGAAATAATCAATAGTTTTTGTTCAAGGGAAGTAATGACTTCCAAACGTAGCTATAGCTTCCAAATGTAAAGGGAGGATAAACCTCCAAGTGGAAGATACAATCCTCCAATATCAAGAGAGATTTGAACTCTCTATCCTTGCCCCTTCTTTCCACCCAAGAATATATGAGAGATAATAAAACTTTACAATCATCACATAGAACCTGATAATGCTTTCTGAGACTTCTTCAATTTCTGCAATTATTCAATTCTTGGAGTACTCTGATCCTATAGATAATTTTACTCAATGTATTCTCTGAAACTCCTCTAATTTTCACTCCTTGAATCCTCCCCAAAAAGAGGTTATAGAAAGAATGGTAGACTTTATTCAATTCTGGTCTGTTCAGAAGACCCAACTTGTACAGCATGCCCTGCGCTCAATATTTAACATATGATTCTGAAAATCACACACAAGAAACTACAGTCCGTACTATTTCCAATGGAAGTGGTCCCACTTCATTTGGAGTCTGTATGAAAAAGTTATGATTGTTTTACCCAGAACACTTGTTTATTGACTAGTTTCAGGACTGGTCACAAACCCTATATTCCACAGAGTGTATATCCATAATTATAGTGAATCAAGAGCTGAACATTTTACCAGAGGTACCTTGATATGTCTTCTCAATACCATAGCGATTTCACCATATGAAACGTTATAGAAAAAAAGTTATAGCAAAAATGGTAAGATGACCTGAAAATAACATACCTTAGAACACATCACCAAAAGACTTCATCCTCCCTTGAAATCCGACCTTCTTTTACTTCTTCTTCCCTCTGAAATTCGACTTTTTTCAAATGAATGTATAATGATATTTATTTATACCATTTATGTCACTTCCTTTTAACATTAGGGCCAACCTGACACTTTCTTATTTTGTAATTATTTTCTTTAATTATTTGCAGGGCCTACATGTACTTCCTTTTTCAATTCACTTTGTCATCTTCAAAAATTCATTTCTCCTCAACC
>ML781755.1:126851-144788 GCA_009831015.1 Picea engelmannii | reverse complement strand
TCATGGGTGTTGTATATGCATGTGCATTTTTCTTCATGTCCAAATACCTTTATCATCCTTGCGGTCTAAAACCCATGACTAGGGTTGACATCAATGACAACAATCAATCTTCCAACAGGGGTCGTGTGTATTAGGAACCAACATAGATCCATATTAAATTTGGATTTGTCATGTATTGAGAGGGATCAAGTTCCTATAGGTGAGATATTTTTTAAATTGAAAAAAATTGAGGAAAGGTTTTCACCTTGAAGGATTAGATCCCTCTCGACACATGATAGATTTGTAGTTAAGATGAATATATTCTAGTGTATTAAATAATGTTAAGAGGCCATATATAATGTGTGCATTGGTCATGTTAATGGAGTGAAAAATTTGTGGACAAGGGTATACAAGTAGTGAACTTACTAGTGGATGCAACAGATCTGGTGAGATCCACATGTGCTATGTTCTTGTTGTGTTGTTGAAGTTTGGAGACTTTGTGAACTTGCTATTATATTACAATTTGAGTTGCACATATCCCATTTGTTGGAGTCAAATGTATCTTTGATTGTAGATTTGGAATATAGTGGATTGGAACCATGTGTCTTAATGTCATGAAGAAAGAGAAGCCAACCCCTCTTTTCATGCAGGCTTTACACTCTCTCGCATTGAAGGAACCATGAAGATACATTGAATGTTGTTCAAGAGGCTATACTGACAAATGTGAAGCATGTATTGGAGAAACTATCTTACAATTAAAAAATGCAAAGCATGTAGTGTTCTTGATATTGGTTTTATGGTTCACTTGGGAATTGAATATGACAAGTGTGAATGTGATGTTTATTTTAACCTTTCTTGGTGTGTTCATATAGCCAATCATAATAACACTTGTGGGATACAAGTCTCTATCTTGTGATGCACACATGTGTTCATGATGCATTATACATCCAAGATGTTTCTTGGTTGTTTTCTATAATAATTAACATGGTGGGTGATTTCATGTGTGTTAGAACAAGGTAATACTTAAAGGACATGTATCAACCAAGAGTGGGTGCCTTTGAGATATTCTCCTTTCCTCTATTAATGCTGGAAGGAGAGTGGTTGCACTACTTATATCTTGGAATTGATGATGGAATTAGTTGCACATTCAGCAAGAATTCATCAAGAATTTGAATGAGCCATGTACTTGAAGGAATTCCTACTAGACTGGTGGATCTAGTGGTTAGGTACCCATGTATTCTAGTTGGATGGTTGTTCCTTTTTATTGAATTCTACAAATTGGTGATGTCTACAAGAATCAAGTCCCTCATTGAACCAAAAGATAGAATTTGTTGATGAGGAGTGTCTTCAATTTTTAGAGGAATATGTGTTGCATAGGACTAGATGATGATGAAGACCTTTCTTAACAAATATTGAGACACATACTTGTTAAGGGGGAAGGTTGGAATCATTAACTCCTACTTGTCGTATATATTAATGTTTGATACTTGATCATATGAGAAGGTTGTGGTTGCTATTTTTTTGTTAATTCTAATGTAGAGTTTGTCTATAGATGAATAGTTTGATTCTAAGATTAGAAGATTGTTAGATCTAGTTGGATGTTAGAGATTCTCTTCAATTAGTTGGCTCCTATTTTGGTATGTGGTTGATATATTATTTCAATAGATTGTTAATGTTTCTATCTTAAAGCAAAGCTTGATGTATTTGTATATGTACAATTATTGGTTGAAAAGACCACTCAACATAATTTTGATGCATGGAAACCATGTTTAACCTCCTATTTGTTAACAAATTTACCATGAATTCTCTCAATAAAAAATTCTTCAGACTCTTAAAAACCAACATTCAAATAATATATGGATCTCTTCCTTTCAATCATTCCTTAACACAAACCACTTCCATTATTTACATTCAAACTCTCATCAAATATAATCCACCAAATTCTTCCATTATTTACATTCAAACTCTCATCAAATATAATCCACCAAATTTAATGGCTTGGGTAAGAAGAATCGAAATAATCAATTTCCTTTTGGGAAACTTGGCATGTAGTCCTTAACTCGATTTAGATAAGAATTAACATAGTCATATAAATTAGTAGGTTCGTATCTTTTCCCCACTCCTCTTCTCCCTAGAACCACATATTTATAATCAAACCTAGTCACATTTCCTATCAAACATATTGTAGGCCCACACAAGTTCACCCACTCATTATTTCTTGGTATAAATTCATTATTTCTTGGTATAAATTGAAAGTGGTTGTAATCATGGAAGAACATTCAAATGGATGAAACGATTGAAGAAGAAGCTCTCCATTTCAAACTATATAGTATATACCTTCCTTCACATTAGACATGCATGTTCTCAACATAACCTCCAATAATTTAACATTTGAGCACATATGGGCAAGGTGGTGGTGATTTCATAAAGTGACATTTACTAAAAGATTATTTTCTCAATGATTTTCCCTTTCCTCTTCTCATACGATGAACTTGTACCTTCCTTATGCTTTTAATAATTAATTTTGGAAATTTTCGTATAGTTCACATTAATTTTGTACCATAAGATATATGTATCATGTTCATTTCCTCATTTAGTATAAACATGATAAATAAATCAAAATTTAAATATTTTTAATTTTAGTTGAACCTTGGTCATAAACTTTACGATAAGAATCTATAAAATAAAAATAAAAATTACAATATTTAAAATATAAAAAAAAATATAACTAAATCCACCTTCAAAATAACCACATAATTATAATTTATATATAATTCAATTGAATATAAATTCTAAGATAAAGCTATGAGAAATAAAAAAAATTATTAATATAAAACATTTAAATTTATTTGAAATAAAACTATAATGAAGTGATTAAATGATATAAATAAGGGTTATATGGCATTAAAGTCCCTATTGACTTGGGAAATATATGTTGTTAAGTGAGAAATATATGTTGAACAATGAAACTGAATATAACTAGATGTATAGATAATGAATAGTTTTTGTCAAAAGATAATTTACATAATAAAGAAAAATAACATTATTGTTTATGCAAAGAGGACAATGATAAGAATAAAGTAAAAACAATTAGCATAAAACTTTGTAAAAATAAGTAAAAAAAACAATTTTTTTAATGTGGCTTAAAAATTAGTAAATAAATAAGTGAAATGCTTAATGGAGAGGTTAATATTGCAATGTGAAATGTGCTACTACTTATGGGCAGACATTTTCTTTGACGATTTGTTCGCATCTTCGCATAGGTATATTCCTGCACATCTATGGTTCTGTACCCATACATTGTATGTGCAGAGACTTTTTCTTTGACGATTTGTGTGCACCTTAACACAAGTGTATCCCCGCATATGTATGGCATTTTTTTATTAATGTGCAATTTAGTAAATGATTAATTATTTAATATTATTTAATAACTAATTATTAATTATTTAATATTAAATAAATAAATAATTATTAATTATTTAATATTGCAATGTGCAATGTGCTACTATTATGTGTGGAGAGTTTTGCTTTGATGATTTTTCCACACCTTTGTAGAGGTACATTGTCGCACAACTATGGTTTCGTACCTGTAAATCGTATGTGCGAAGACTTTTTCTTTGACAATTTGTCCGCACCTCCACATAGGTATAGTATTATTTATTAATGTGGAATGAGCAATATGAAATGTGTAATTTATTAAATAATCAATTATTTAATAGTATTTATTACTTATTTAATATTGCAATGTGTAGAGACTTTTTCTTTGACGATTTGTCTGTACCTCGACATAGGTATATCCCCGCATAGGTATGGTATTATTTATCAATGTGCAATGTGCAATATGCAGTGTGAAATTTATTAAACAATTAATTATTTAAAATTAAATAATTATTAATTATTTAATATTGCAATGTGAAATGTGTTGTTGCTTATGTGTGAAGATTTTTGCACATGCATATCCTTGCACAACTATGGTTCTATACCCATACATCGAATATGCAGAGACTTTTGCTTTAACTCTTTGTCCGCACCTTCGCACACGTATATCCCAACTAATTAATAAATAATATTAAATAATTAATTATTTAATAAATCACAACTAAAGTTGTGCGGGGATATGCCTCTGCAAAAGTCTCTATACATAAACAACAACACATTGCAATATTAAATATCTAATAAATATTAATTATTTAATATTGCAATGTGTGATGCATTTATATAACCCCAGATAGGAATGGTGGTATTATTTATTAATGTGCAACGCACAATATGCAATGTGCAATTTATTAAATAATTTATTATTTAATATTAAATAATTAAATAATTATTAATTATTTAATATTGCAATGTGCAATGCAAAGTTGCTTATGTGCATATACTTTTGCATAGGTATATCACCATAGAGCTATGGTTCTTAATAAATAATTAATAACTAATATTAAATAATTATTTATATAATAAATTGTTCTTAATTGGGGGGTATGCGACTAGGGTTTCCTCAGCCGCAGAACCCTCTCTTCCTCGTCGTTTCTCCTCCCTATTCCTTTTCTATCCTCCATTGGTCACTCTTCTTCCCAATTGGTGTGCTTATCCTTTCTCGGCTCTAGATCTTCCTATGCTCGTAGGCTGAGTGATGGCGCGATTGTTTTTTCCCTGTGCTAAGTTTAGTGTGAGATTTTTTTGGATTCTAGATTGTTTGGGGGACATGTGTTCTTCTTAGCATCTGTCTTGTTCGCAGTGGTTGGGTTTGTAGGGGGAATTGTTGTGTGTTAGACAGTTCATCTGGATCTAGTCTTCGGTGCTCGTTTTTTCTGCCCCATTTGTTGGAGGTATTCATGGCCTCCTTTTTCCGTTGGTTTCTATGTGGAGTTCCCCTCTCTTTGTGGCCTTATGGTACTTTTAATATTGTTTTCCATTTCATTATTTGAGGTCGTTGATAGTTTGATGGATACCCTTTGCATCGCAACCCTCGATTCAATGATTTTGGTGCCAAATTCAATGTTTTTTGAATTTGGGGCTCGAGGATTGGATCCTCTTTTGCATTTAAGAGGTTGTATGTCGCTCTGACCTGGTGCATCTCGCTTCTGGGTGTTCGTTGGAGGAGTACTTTTGGTCTGCTCTTGGCATGGTTTTTGGGGTTCTCCACATCAATTTGCATTCCCCTTCTCTGATTGTAGCTGGATAGATCGGGGTTTGATGTATGCCAAATCAAGATTTGTTTTTGTTGGGTTTCGACATCTCATCTCTCATTTTTTACTGTTTGGTGGTGGCATGTTATTTGAGGTCCTTTCCTAAGGGTGTGCAGTGTTGTGGTCAGGGCATCACTTTGAGGTCCTTTCTTTCGGCGTGCAACTTTTGGTCCATCACATTCGGTTTCTTCCGTGGGTGGTGTTTTCTTCAGTACCTTTGCTATCTAGATCTCTTCGTGTGGGAGCTCATACTAGTCTAATCTGGTCTGTTCAGGCTCCAGGGTTTCTTTGGGATTGCTCTCTTGGATGATTTTTCTTTGAGGCATGAGAACGTGCTTTGTTTGACTATTTCTGATACTTTTTTTTTTTTTTAATTTCTGGACAACTTCTTTTGTTGTTCTGTTCTCAGTGGCCTTTTAGCCAGTTTTTAGGCCTCTACTAGATTTTATTCTGCTTTTTTTACCCAATTTTCGGTTGTTCTATGTGAACATGCAAAATGTAAGTTGGTTCTCTCCGGATGAATAGAATTAATTTTTTATTTTTATTTATTTATTTATTTTTTTTTTTCTGTGGAAAAAAAAATTGTTCTTAATTAATAAATAATTATTTAATAAATTGCAACCACAATCATACAGGGATATGCCTATGCAAAAGTCTCCGCACATAAGCAACATCGCATTGCACATCGCAATATTAATAATCAATATATATTGATTATTTGATATTCCAATGTGTAATGCATTGTTGCTTTCTCGTACATCGTATGTGCATATAATTTTGCTTTCACTATTTGTTCTTAATAAATAATTAATAGATTATATTAAATAATTAATTATTTAACAAATTGCAACCATAGTTGTGCTGGGTATTCCTGTGCAAAAGTCTCCACACTTAAGCAAAGACACATTTCACAGTGCAATAATTAAATAATATTAAATAATTGATTAATTATTTAATATTGCAATGTGCAATGTAGTGTTGCTTATGTGCAAAGACTTTTGTACATACATATTTGCACGGACATATCCCTGCACAGTTATGGTTTCATACCCGTACATCGTATATGCAAAGACTTTTTCTTTGACTATTTGTTCTTAATAAATAATAATTAATTAATTAATAAACAATCTTAAATAATTAATATTTATTAAGTATTTAATATTGCAATGTGCAATGTGTTACTACTTACCTGTACATCGTATGTGCAGAGACTTTTGCTTTGACTATTTGTTATTAATAAATAATTAATAGATAATATTAAATAATTAATATTTATTAAGTATTTAATATTGCAATGTGCAACCTCGGATGCAGGTGACCAAACAACAACCTCCACCCCCTCTCGTGGCATGCGCTGCGATGACTGGACATGTGCCATCTATCCTCAGAGCTCGGTGGCAACTCTCTTCTGCACCCGACTTTCCCAATTTCCCCTACATGCCTCCTAGTTGATACGCCACCCCCACCCCGAGACATAGTGTTCACAACAAGCGCTCCCCCTCTGCTCCTCACATGTCTTTCCTTGCCAATCAGGATGGCTTTGATCGCTCTGTTTCAGGCTCCTTACGACAATTGCTCGACAACTAGGAAGAAGAGATCTTTGGCTTCCTCCTGAAAGATCGTCGCACCTCCAGGCATCGGCATAGCTATTGAGTGGTTAAAAATATCCTCTCATGTGCTCTTCTTAGTCTCTCTGGTGTCTTTGTCCCAATCCCTCCCAACTCACCTCATTCGCCCCACTCCCCCTCAACCCACCTTCCCCCCTCTGCTCTGGCCACCCCCATCTCTCGTCCTCCTCCCTCTGCAACCCCTCCCACCTCCTCGATGCCTCTAGAGGCTCCTAGCATCAAGCTTAAGGAAACTGATCTAGAATTGGATCCAGGAGCCAGATGAGGCTTAGAAACGCCTAAAACTCAAAGTGCTCAGAATATTTTCAAAATGGACATGTGCATAGGCCTCGACGTTACGAACCCAACACAAATTGAATGGGCTCAAATGGACATCGTATGACCAATATATCACGATCTGTTCATTTTGCCAAACATGAAAAAAAAATGATGACCGTACAGTCCGTACAGTGCCACATGGCAGCATAATGTATAGGTCATATGATTGTACAACTAATGTGGCAAGGTATAATGGATGTTGATGTGGACAGGTACAGGTGGACCTATCAAATTGTGACACATGTCACCACTGTAAGGGTGACACATGGCATGTCCATACAGTTGACGTGGTAGGGCCGCACATTCGTACAACACGTGGAAGACAGTGACTGGGCAAGTGTGCTGAATGGGAAGACAAGTGGTCCAATCAGATCTTGACATGTGGAATTTACTTGGCCGCATGTAAAGGTGCCACGTGGCACCCATTTATTGGTCATTGGTTTTTTTTGGAAAAAATTGTTTTGGAGTCCACCGGGTTCGAACCGTGGACCTCCATGGGCACCAAGACTTCGCATAGGCCGGGCTACCAACCCATCTACAGGTGGTACTTAACCATGTATTGGCACCACTTTTATTTAAAGTGTTATGGATCGTTGAATGGTGGAGGATAGGGCTGGGGCTAGGCCCCAACCCTCAACGCGTGCCATGTGTCTGTTGCAATATGACCAGACCTTAATGTAACTGTTGGCACAGATGTTGGAGTTTTTCCTTAGCCTTCGGTCGCGACGCCACTCAGCATATGACCTGGATTCTATTCGTGGAGCGAGAGAATATGGGTTATCCCTGGTCGGTCGGGCTAGCCTGTCAACCAGGGGGCTCAACTATGGGCCTTGATCCAAGGGCTAAATGCAGAGAAGGGCGTGTGGAGCAAAGCCTGAGGCCACATGGCTAACCATATAACCAAGAGCCAGGAATCCAGGAGGGGGAAAATGCATAACTGCTAGCACCTGGCCACATGGAGGTGCCAAAGTGACTAGGAACCAGGGAAAAAAGGGATTGCGCCTTTGATGTTTGCATATAGTGGGTTTTACACTATACTAAATGATTTTTTATTGATTTTCTCAGCAGATTTGTGGGATTTTGCCCATTTTTGGAGGATCTTGGGCCCTTTTTGAGGCCAGATCTTGGGGGGAAGTTGGGAGATGGTTACCAACTTCAGGCCTATATAAACTAGAGGCACTTGAAGCCATGGGAGGAGGTTCAGAGCATAGAAATGCTACAAAATTGTTGATCCAAGACCATTGTTATGCAGGGAAGCTATCGATGAGTGCACCTTTGCGGGCCATTTCTAGGAGCTTCGTGCATCCGTTTTTAGTGTCATCATTTTTTATGGGTTCTTGAGATCTAGTAGAACACAACCAGCTCATTTTTGTAATCCATTGGCACCTTCATGATGTACTTGAAAATATTTGAAGAGAAATAAGAAATCCCACTAAGACAAAGGCCCAGGGACGTAGGCGAGATTGCCGAACTCTATTATCACGTTAGTGTTTATGGTTTGTTTTCTTCATGCTTATTTTTAGATTTGTATAATACTTAATGGCTGTTATGTTTCTTCATTAAATCTTCCTCTTACTTCAGTTTCCTAAACGGTATTTTAACTCCTGCATAATAACTCAACCATTGTTGTTTAAAAGATCTTTTCAGATCAAGTGGTATCAGAGCTAGTTGATGGTTGGATTTTGAGCTAGTTGAGAAAATGGCTTCTAAAGAGGGACTTTCTCAAGATGATAAGGACATGCGAAAAGCTCTCTTTTACATGTCATAGATGGTGAAAGTGTTGTATGAAGACTACTTGGAACGAAAGAGATCGGTTCAAGAGAAATATTCAAAGAACAACAAAAGAAAAGAACAATTGAAGGAATTGCCTTCTACATCTGTTTCAAAAAACATCTTTGAGGTATGCAATGGAGGTCATTCATCAATTTCGCATTGTTCCCATCAAGATGGTCCTTTTGGTGCATTTGAACAACATACAAGAGGTATAGGTTTGAAATTGCTAACCAAGATGGGTTATGAAGGAAAGGGCCAAGGAATTGTTAATCCCATAGAGGTTGTGGAAAGACCTAGTTATTTAGGATTGGGATATGGAGAAGAGGAGATTGGAGCATTCTCCAAGATGGGCTCCAAAACATTGGAAGCAAGTAATGCTTCGAATGACCAGCTTAAGTCATTGTGGGAACACTTCACGAAAGGTAATGGCGTATCACTCAATGATTGTGATAGTGAATGCAAGTCATCTCCAAAGCAAAGTGAAGATCAATAAGAAAGGTATAATGGTCATGATTTTTCCAATTCTCTTTTTGATTATAAAAACCATAATCATGTAATCTGAAACTTGTGGAATATGTATCCATGTACTTTTTGTCATTCACCCAAGCGTTGTGTTTCCATGTGTTGAAAGAGACAATCTTTGTACAGGAATTTTATGTCAATCAGGAAAGAGACACGACATAAAGAATCAACTCCACAATGGAAGAAAGAGAAGGGAAAACAAGTCTGGATGCCAAAAACCCACTGCACTTATTGCAACAAGTGTGGACATCAAAAGGCTAAATGTTGGAAGCTTAATCCGGAGCTTCGTCCAAGGAAGGACAAAAGGATTGTGCATGTACTCACCAAGGAAGAGACATTACCAATGAAGCAAGAGGAACACCATGAAGGAAAGAAAAAAGTCACTTGGTTTTTCCAGAAGTGGATGTCACAACTTCATTGTATTTTTCTTCCATTAATGTAACCACACATGTTGAAATGATGACATGTTATAACATCATTTTTGTACAACATAGTGTTTTGTTTATCCTTATGAGTATCTAATCAGTAAGGTCCATTTTGTAACCTTTTGGAGGACCAAAAGGTCTTTAGTGGGGAGGTGTGATCCAGAATTGGATCCAGGAGCCAGATGGGGCTCAGAAAGGCCTAAAAATAAAAGTGCTTAGAATCTCTTCAAAAAGTACATGTGTGTAGGCCTCAATGTTACGAACCCAACACAACTTGAATGGGCTCAAACAGATGTCGTATGACCAAGATATCACGATCTGTTCATTTTGCCAAACAGGCAAAACAAATGATGACTCTACAGTCCGTATAGCCCCACGTGGAAGTTGACTGTACAGGTCGTATGTCCATACAACTGATGTGGAAAGGTACAATTGATGCTGACGTGGATAGGTACAAGTGGAGATATCAGAGTGTGACATGTGTCACCACTGCAAGGGTGACACATGGCACATCCGTACGGTTAACATGGAAGGGTCATACAGTCGTATGACACGTAGCAGACAGTGACTGGGAAAGTGTGTTGAATGGGAAAGTGTGTTGACTAGGCAAGTGTGTTGACTAGGCAGATGTGATGAATGGGAAGACAAGTGGTACAATCAGATCTTGACACTTGGCGTTTACTTGGGTGCATGTAAAGGTTCCACGTGGCCGAGTCATGGGCTGCCACGTGGCATCCATTTATTGGTCATTGGTTTTTTTGGAAAAAAAAAATTTGGAGTCCACTGTGTTCGAACTGTGGACCTCCATGGGCGCTAAGACTTAGCATAGGTTGGGCTACCAACCTGCCTACAAGTGGTGCTTAACCATATATTGGTGCCACTTTTATTTAAAGTGTTATGGATCGTCAGATGGCGGAGGATAGGGCTGGGGCTAGGCCCCAGGCCCCAACGCATGCCATGTGTCTGTTTCAATACGACCAAACCTCAATGTAACTATTGGCGCAAATGTTGGAGTTTGGCCTTAGCCTTCGGTCGCAGTTCCACTCAACATATGACCCATATTCTATTTGTGGCGCTAGAGAATAGGGGTTAGCCCCGGTCAGTCGGGCTAGCTTGTCGACCAAGGGGCTTAACCATGGGCCTTGATCTGAGGGATAAATGCAGAGAAGGGTGTGTGGATAAAATCCTGAGGCCACATGGCCAACCATATAACCAAGAGCCAGGAATCCAGGAGGGGGCCAACGCATAATTGCTAGCGCCTGGCGACATGGAGGTGCCCAAGTGACTAGGAGCCAATGAAAAAAGGGGTTGTGCCCTTTGATTTTTTCATATAGTGGGTTTTACACTATACTATATGATTTTTTATTGATTTTCTTAGCATATTTGTGTGATTTTGCCCATTTTTGGAGGATCTTGGGCCCTTTTTGAAGTCAGATCTAAGGGGGAATTTGGGAGATGGTTACCAACTTCAGGCCTATATAAACCAGAGGCTCTTGAATCCATGGGAGGAGGTTCAGAGAAGAGAAATGCTACATAATTATTGATCCAAGGCCATTGTTATGTAGGGAAGCTATCGAGGAGTTCACCTTTGCGTGCCATTTCTGGGAGCTTCGTGCATTCGTTTTCAGTGTCATCAGTTTTGATGGGTTCTTGAGATCTCGTAGAACAAAACCAACTCAATTTTGTAATCCATTGGAACCTTCATGTTGTACTTGAAAATATTTGAAGAGAAATAAGAAATCCCACTAAGACAAAGGCTCGAAGACGTAGGGGAGATTGTCGAACTCTGTTAGCGGACTATACAAGTTGTACAACTGAAGTGGAAAGGTATAGTGGATGCTGACGTGGATAGGTACAGGTGGACCTATCAGAGTGTGACACATGTCACCACTGCAAGGGTGACACGTCCATACAATTGACGTGGTAGGGTTGTACAACCGTATGACACGTGGCAAACAATGACTGAGAAAGTGTGATGACTGGGAATTTGTGCTGACTAGGTAGACAAGTGGTCCAATCAGATCTTGACATGTGGCATTTACTTGGGCACATGTAAAGGTGCCACGTGGTACCCATTTATTGGTCATTGGTTGTTTTTGGAAAAAATTGTTTTGGAGTCCACCAGGTTCAAACTGTGGGCCTCCATGGGTGCCAAAACTTTGCATAGGTCAGGCTACCAGCCCGCTTACATGTGGTACTTAACCATATATTGGTGCCACTTTTATTTAAAGTGTTATGGATTTTTGGATGACGGAGGATAGGGCTGAGTCTAGGGCCCAAGCCCCAACGCGTGCCATGTGTCTGTTGCAATACGACCAGACCTCATTGTAACTGTTGGCATAGATGTTGGAGTTTGGCCTTAGCCTTCGGTCGCGGTGCCACTCATCATATGACCCAGATTCTATTCGTGGCATGGGAGAATAGGGGTCAGCCCTGGTCGGTCGGGCCATTTTTTCGACCAAGGGGCTTAACTGTGGGCCTTGATTTGAGGGCTAAATGCAGAGAAGGGCGCGTGGAGAAAATCCTGAGGCCACATGGCCAACCATATAACTGAGAGCCAAGAATCCAGGAGGGGGCCAGCACATAACGATAAGCGCCTAGCCACATGGAGGTTCCCAGGTGACATGAGCCAACGAAAAAGGGGTTGCGCCCTTGATTTTTTCATATAGTGGGTTTCACACTATACTGTATGATTTTTTATTGATTTTCTCAGTACATTTGTGGGATTTTGCCCATTTTTGGAGGATCTTGGGCCCTTTTTGAGGCCAGATCTTGGGGGGAAGTTGGGAGATGGTTACCAACTTTAGGCCTATATAAACTAGAGGCTCTTGAAGCCATGGGAGGAGGTTCAGAGTAGAGAAATGCTACAGAATTGTTGAGCCAAGGCCATTGTTATGCAGGGAAGCTATCGAGGAGCGCACCTTTGCGAGCCATTTCTGGGAGCTTCGTGCATCCGTTTTCAGTGCCATCAATTTTGATGGGTTCTTGAGATCTGGTAAAAAAAAACCAACTCATTTTTGTAATCCATTGTCACCTTCATGATGTCCTTGAAAATATTTGAAGAGAAATAATAAATCCCACTGAGACAAAGGCCTAAAGACATAGGCAAGATTTTCGAACTCCATTATCACATTGGTGTTTATGGTTTGTTGTATTCATGCTTATATTCAGATCTATATAATACTTAGTGGATGCTATGTTTCTTCATTAAATCTTCCTCTTACTTCAGTTTCCTAAATGGTATTTTAACTCATGCATAATAACTCAACCATTGTCATTTAAAAAATATTTTCGGATCAACGAGTCCTCGAGGCTTGGGTGGCACGTTGATAGCTTTAGGCATGCATAACTCAGTGACATTGATGGCTCCAGTGACAACAACGATTTCGGGTATGAAAAGTGTGATGTCTGCCCCAAGTACGCACAACACGTTGAAGCTTCCAGACATCAAAACAAAAACCCTCCCAGTCAAACACCCGTCCTCAGACAGGTCTAGTGCAACCACCAATAGTGACAGTGAATTTGGTGGCTATCTAGTGATCGAAGAAAATACCATGGACAATCCTCACTCTTGATGTCCCGGCCTCTGCACCTTTTCTTAGGTTTTTTCGGGTTTTTTAGCTATTTAGCAAGTTTTCTGATTTCTGACAGCAGACACACGAACCACTAAAACTTAGTTTTTTGAGGTACGCCTGGTTTCCCATTAAAGGCAGGAAGAATTCCATGCCTGGTTTCCCATTAAGGGCAGGCCCAACTTTGTCCACTCTCAGGGGCAATCTCTATTTTTCTTGCATGTATTTTACTTCATTGTATTTTTAATAGAATAGACATCGAGCTTACAAAAAACAAATATTGCTATTTGCAATGTGTTACTTCTTATTCGTACATCATATGTGTTGAGACTTTTGCTTTGACTATTTTTTCTTAATAAATAATTAATAGATAATATTAAATTATTACTTATTTAATATATTGCAACCATAGTTGTGCCATGATATGTCTATGCAAAAGTCTCTGCTCTTAAGTAGCAGATCCCCGCACAATTATGGTTTCATACCCATACATTGTATGTGTGGAGACGAGACTTTTGTTTTGAATATTTGTTCTTAATAAATAATAAATAATTAATATTAAATAATTAATTTTTTAATAATTTGCAACCATAGCTCTGTCGGGATAATGCCTGGGAAAAATTCTTTGCACTTAAGCAACAATGCATTGCACATTGCAATATTCAATAATTAATAAGTATTAATTATTTAATATTACAATGTATATCAAATGCTTAATTATTTGATAAATTGTTCATTAGTTAATAAATAATATTAAATAATTAATTATTTAATAAATTGCAATCAATATGCCTATGTAAACGCTTCCACACATAAGAAACAACACATTGCACATTGCAATGTTAATTAATTATTTATTATTTATTAAGAACAAATAGTCAAAACAAAAGTCTTCTCATGGAACCATAATTGTGCAGGGATATGCCTATGCAAACTTTTCACCAACGCATTGCACATTGCATTAATTAATTAATTAATTAATCATATTTAATAAATTACAACCACAGCTGTGAAGAGATATGCTTGTGCAAAAGTCTCTTCACTTAATCATCAAGGCATTGCACATTGCAATATTAAATAATGAATATTTATTAATTATTTAATAAATATTAATTACTCCACATGATCCGTACATGCACCATCCACTACAACTGCATTATTAAATTGCTTATTAAATTCTCGTACATGCACTCGTTCTAACCATGCAATACAACTGCATAATTAAATTGTTTATTAAATGTCCACCACCGATGGACAATAAGATGTTGTTTTGAAGGACCAATCAAAAACTAGGAAACACAATTGAATTACTTACAATAAAGTTAAACTATGGAAACACATGCCAATTTTTTTGGTCAATGCAAAAACTAATTCGTGGTCAACCTAAAATCGATTGCTATAGTCCCACGCAACCAAGACTAATAAGGAAAGTAATGCTATGAGTAAAAACTATATCAACAAAAAACACTAAGTTTTTAGATAAAAAAATTATAAAACAAAATTCATAAGCTATATTAAAAAAAAAATCCTAAAACTAAAACTAAAACAATGTAATTCATGTTAACAATAAAACTATGTTGTGATAGACTTATATATGATATTTAAATTAAAAATCAACATAGATCCCTCTTAATTTGGATATATCAAACACAGAGAATATCTTGAGGTGAAAACCTTTTTTTTAGAGTATAAAACTTGAGGAAATGTCAAAGATTTGCACCTCTAGAGATTTGATTCCTTTTGGCACTTAATAGATTCGAGTTAAGATGGATCTATGCTCATGATACTATACATACATTTTAATTATTGTATCGATTGATTAGTTGAACTCACTTGTTGTTTATATGTATTTTTTTTTATTTATATTTATTTTAATATTTTATATTGTTTTATTATTAATTTATTATTTTGTGGATTTTTGATGATGTACAAATAAAATGAGATGTGAATTTTTTTGATGTTTAAAATATTTAAATTAAGTTTGAAATTTATAATTTCTTCATTAAATATAGAAAAATTAAATTAATTAATTATTAATTAATATATACGTGTAGACGTGTGGACACTTTAGTTGATACACATGATTAAGTGCATACGCGACACAAACATGTACACGTCAAATATGAGGGATACGTTGAGAGGTCCATGGCTATCATTTTTATATGCCAAAGAAGTAATGATGATTGATTGAAAGGTTTGTGGATGCTTTATCGTTTACATATTTACCAGATTTGACATGAGGCAACTAAATGTTGCAAATATATGAGTGATGCGTTTAGATAATATTTTTTTTAATGTATTTATTAAGTATGATTAGAATGGTGGGATAAACTTTTTTATTTATCTTAACTTATAATATATAAAATATAATATTTTTTTATTTATGTTACAAGAAATCTTATAGGAATTAAGGGATTATATGAAGAATTATAAAAAAGAAAGAAAATTATATTCACAATTTTGATGTTATTTATCTAGATGTCTCAATCTACAATGTAGTCATTTTTTTGGTGTTTTATTTGATTGTTGAAGACTTTAATTTTGGTTTGGTTGTGTGACAAGGGTTTCTTTCTTAGTCATTGTGACGTTGGTTTGGTTCCATTGGTTAAAATCATGATTGATTTATAAGACTGATATATACAAATTAATCCATGGAAGAGCCAACTCATTTAGATATCAGGTCCCACCGTAACCAATCAAAGATATCTTCCCTAGTTTGAGATTCCCCTTCTTGCTCCTCCCATAGACCTCTGTTGAATTGATTTAGTCCTCTCTCTAGAATTGATAGTGATGTTGGTAAGATACCCCTTAAGGCTACATCAAAGAGTCTGGCTCCACCTGATTTGTATACTATGTATGCTCTTGAACATAAGTAGCTAAACTCATGGTTTCTTGGTGTAGGTTGGAAGTGATTGTAGTCACCGAAGAAGATTCAAATGGATGAAATAATTGAAAAAGAATCTCTCCATTTCAAACTATATAGTATATACCTTTCCTTATAAGAAACATACATGTCCTCATATGCATGAGATTTTTGGATAAACATTGCTTAGGAAGTTTTGAAATGTCCAAAGTGTTTAGTGGACACTCCACCCATCATTGGGTACTAGAAAGCTATAAGATATTAGAATAGAGTGGTGATGAAAAGTATTTAAAGGAGAATATTAGATGATTATCGTTGAGGAGAAATAAGGAAAAATAGTAAAATAATGAATAAGTCGTTATGTTTAAAAACACTATTAAGAATAAGATACAAATTAGAATATTAAAATAATATATTTGAGTAATATGACCATTGAGGTGAAAATATGAAATAATGAAAGAGCATATAGTTGACACAAACCACAATTGTATCTCTAAATCAATTATTGCAGAACACTCGTTTAAATCCAAATGCCCAATTTGAGAGTTGGAAATTGAAAAACATCTCGATAATTTTAATAGTGAAGATGACTACAAACTCATTTAAATCCAAACACTTAATTTTTTCATTAGAAATTGAAAACATCTCGATAATTTTAATCGTGAAGATGACTACAAACTCAACCAATTTTGGAAGCCCACTATTCATTACTACAAACTCAACCAATCTTGGAAGCCCACTATTCATCATCTTGATCTACAACCTTCACCCCCCTCCTATTTTTATTGATTTATTTGGTTATTTTAGTTGGCCTTCCTTTCCCCATCTATTGGGCCCTATTTTTTCCTTATGTTTCTATTTATATGATTTTGTCTTTCCTTTCTATGTATTCTACATTTTGCTTCTAACCCCTAATTAAAAAGCCTCCAATTTCATCCTTTCCTTCTCATCTTTTATTCTATTTTCTTTAATTTTTTTATTACCTTAATTCTTATCAATTTCATATTTTCATTATCACTGTACTTAATTTTTCATAATCATTTATTCTTTCACTATCTTTATTAAATTCTCACCAAACATTCAAATTTTTACCTCCTCATTTATATTACTCTAATAGGATAATTTATTTTCCTAATATTTAATTTCTAGGCTTTCTAACTAGTTTTTATTCCTTCACCTATAGGCTATACTCCTAGAATAATCCTTTAATTTCAACATTTCCTTCTTACCTTATAATACTTGTAATTACTTTAATTTCTTTATTACCTTATCACCATTATCTTAATATCATTTTTAATCATGACATCCTTTACTATTTCCTATTTTCACCTCAATAGTCATATTACTCTAATATATTATTTTAATGTTCTAATTTATATCTTATTCTTAATAACATTTTTAAACATAACCACTTCTTATTACGATGAACTATGAAAATCTACACACTCTTATACATATCTTCAACAAAACTTCCAATAATTTAATATTTAGACACACATGAACAAAGTGATGGTAAATTCATGAATGATAAATAATAATAAAATAATTTCCTATTAATTTTTCCTTTCCTCTTCCTCATATCTTCATACTCTTACCAAGCCATTTTGGATTTTTTCATTATATTTCATATTCACATAAAAAATAATATTTATTATGGGGACATCACCT